>JACEII010000030.1:3821223-3981735 GCA_014332785.1 Antheraea mylitta
GCGAAGTACGCGTCGAGACAAGCCTTGCACTGCTCAACAGACATACAAATGAAGGAATTTTGAGCCGCATTGTTACCTGCGATGAAAAACGGATTCTGTTTGATAACCGCTAGCGCTCAACAAGTTGGTTGGATCCTGGTTCAGCACTTAAACAACGCCCTAAACGAAAACTTAACCCTAGAAAAGTGATGGTCACTGTTTGGTGATCTAGCGCCGGTGTGATTCATTACAGCGTCTTACCAAACGGAGTGAGCATTGCTGTAGATGTGTACTGTGAAGAACTGAACACAATTATGGAGAAGCTAATACATCTCCAACCAGCAGTGATCAATCGCTCGTCTCCACTGCTCCTGCACGACAACGCGCGACCTGATACTGCACAGCAGACGGTCTCCAAGTTGCAAGAACTGAGGTTGGAAGTTCTCCGTCATCCGCCCTAATCACCAGACATTGCGCCTACAGACTACTACTTTTTCCAGAATTTGGATAACTACTTGGTGGGAAAAAAATTCAATATCCGAGAGGCAGTACAAAATGCCTTTGAAGAATTTGTTACCTCCCGTCCAGCTGATTTCTTTAAGAAGGGCTTCAATAAACTGCCACTGCGTTGGCAAAGATGCATTGATTGCATGGGTGATATTCGACTAATACAATTAAAAAATACATGAAAAAAAATCGTATATTTTTATATTTTTCATACAAAACGGCAATTTCATAGTTAAAGACCTAATAACTACACATGCCAGTTTTTATGTCGGCAGACAGAGTGGTATACAAGTTATCACGCTACAGCGTTATTTAGTGACGAGCAATAGCAAATTAGATAATGTAAAATCCTGTAGAATAGATGTTAATGCCAACATCCTTTTATATAGTATAGGCAGAGATATACCTCCCTAATTTACATACAAAGTTTTTGTATGCCATGAAGTATTTTAATATACCTACTTCACTAAAAATTGAAAAGATGACTTTACAATAATTTATCAATATACTCTCATTAGGTTATGGTAAAAGCCATAATATAATTAAGTAAAGTAATGATATGCAAACTCAAAATGATACCAGACTGTCTCTATATCAATAAGATAAATGTCTCTAATCTTGTAACAGAAGAAATGTGATTCCGCACGCCATTCATTTTTTATAAACAGTAATGGTAATTCTGTAACCGAAACTACGCAAAACGAAATCTTATTTTATTCCATTTAATTAAATAATGTTCAGATGTAGTAAAAAATTAACTAGGGATTAATTAACACACGTTCATTGATGGGAAACATAACATTTTTACGAAGCAGTCGAGAGAATATTGATCAGGGGGTGAGTTGTGCGCATGTGTGCGCAGCAACCGTCGTCGTCGGCCACCCCTCGCTTGTCAGATACAGATGCGCACCACACTATATGTTGCATGTCGTCTGACCGTGTATTAACGACCGCTGCAGCCGGGAATTCATTACAGTTACATAAAACTGTGATTAATGTAATTGTCATTAGCACACAACCCGATATCAGAAATGTTCCGTGAACGACTTCGCCGCCGCACTGGGAAGTGATGAAACTCTCGTCTAGGTATCGTATAGGGCACCTTAAAAATCGATATATCTCGTAGTGTACATTGTATTTTCTATTAATAGTATTCGTTATGTAGTTCTTTTAGGCGAATAGTGAGTTTAGTGATTTCCGTTTCAGTGTTAACGGGAACTTAAACGAGTCCGATGTTTAATCACAAGTTACCGACTGACTTTCCAATGCAAACTCTTCGTAAGAAAACCAGCCCTTGTAAATGTGAGTTCGAAACGTGTTTAGCTCGATGTATATTATAATTTATATTGTTTATATCTCTTTTTGTTTATATTTAGCGCTCAATATAATTCGATCACATAATCCTATCGCTTTTTTCTATATATTTTGCGATATTAATGTCGTAACATGCATGAACCTCAATCTCACCTACTAACTGAAGCTAGTCAAATCCTAGTCACGTTCCGTATTATTAAAATTTAGTTACAACTGGTATTTTGGACAGAGGGTGTGTTGTGGGCCCGATGCGGAAGGTGACCGGTGGTGCACAAGGGGTAAACCAGTACATCGTAACTTGCTATTTTTCGATTTGTACGGGAAATTATGCAGGTGTGTCATTTCCAGCATCTATTGCGGCAGTTTGGTGAGTAATCCGTTTCCAGGCATACGTATGTAAATATATATCATGTAAAGTCGTCGCATGTGGATGTCATATTCATTTAGCTTGATGATTGCTTCTTTTTATTATTTTTTATATCGTATACGTGATGTAAGACCATCTGTTAGCATGCTGAGGTCCAAGGCCCCGAGTGGCCAGACGTTCGAGCGATGAACCGTTCGGGTTGACATACGCTTGTTTTATTTCAAGGTTTTAAATTATTATCTGGTAAATATGTACAGTAATTCGATAACCAAACTTACGGTATTAAAATCATATGTAAAATAAAACATATAGAACATAAATCTGTATATATATTATTATACTTATAAGCAGACCATTTTTTGTCACTTTCTTTTTGGGGACACTCTAATTTTCGAAAGTTGCAAGTCCATAACTTTTTGTATCTCAAACAGTGAAAAATGTACACCTTGTTGTTTTGGGTACTTACGTCATATAATAGTAAGATACTGTTGTAAAATTTTTAAAACAAAAATTAACTTTGGCAATTTTTCTGTATTTTTGAAGTTCCCGCGTACCCCCACAAAAAGCCCTGCTTGTAAGTATCTGATACCTCGTTCTAATATATTGATTAGGAAATTTACTCAACAATAAATAGTTACAATTATATACAGTGGGTTTAAAATTAATAAATTGTTGATGTGTTAACAAAATCTATGTGTATAGGTGTTCATAATTCGCATGAGATATCTCAGAAAATGTGTATTTATACTTTTAATAATTCATGTTTAAAAAATGCGTTACGATCCCAAGATACATCTATTTTTAAGAACAAATTAATAGACTTGTGTCATCGTATACTTTCTCAAGAACGCTCCTACTAGAGATCTTACAAAGATAAACAATCTAGATATCTTAGAAATGGCACATCTTACGCTTTTCTTTTGAATGAGGAAAATGTGTATATTTAAAAAAACGGGTTGTCATCCTATGATAAAAAATTTGACGGTAATATTTTCTTCATGTGTTAACATAGATTATATTATCTGTAGTAAGTATTGTGCAAATATTATAGATTGTAGACGTAAGAAGAGTGAATGATGCCAAATAGAGACAATTTATTAATCAAGCCTTCAACTCGTCGTAGATAGGATTTTTTTAATGATAAGACTAAAATCTTTTTTCTATCTACGGAACAAAAAAAAAGAGAGTCGTTTGGGAAATACATCAGATAGAGGTATTGAATTATTGTCTTCACTTATTATATGGAAGATCAGCGGTCCCGGCAGACGTTGTCCTGCTTTTATAAAAAAAAAAAAAAAAAACTCTACCGCAGCGTCACCTACAGGGTTCAATTGTATAATTAAACTTTATTCGAAACCACTGGAACAGACATAAAAAGATCATCAGAATCGGTGCAGCCGTTTAGAAGGAGTTCAGTTCAGTTTCTTTTCTTCACACGTACAGAAGAAATTTACATAAATAAAGACAGACAAGTGGAATAAATTCTTTTAAAATAGTTGCGGGAGTTACTAAAATTTGATGTAGGTTCGAAAAATGCAATAAGATAAAGTTTTCCATAGAGGAAAACGTTGCGATAAAACCATACCATAGTTCTAGGGATTTTCCTAATGCACACCTGGATTATTTACAAACCTCAAGATGAAAATCTGTTGTCATCTGTTTTTTTATATCATAGAAGGTAAATGAACAGATGGGTCTGACCTGATTTTAAGTGATCACCACTGTCCATAGACACTAGCAACACCAGGGGAGTGGCAAATGCGTTGTCAGCCTGTGTTATGGTGGGGGGAGGAATGGAAGAGTAGAGGGTGAAGGTGAGGAGAGGTGGTCCTCCAGCGCTCTCACTGACCGAACGAAACGCAACAATTCTTAAATTACTTCACGTTGGTTTTCTGTAAGAGGGTTGTAATACCCCGGGCGAGCCGACCCATTCATGCTGAAACCAGTAATAGTTTCAGAGTGGCTCTACCACCTACAATACACCTACCTCATGTACACTTGAGAGCCAATTTTTCTGTAAAATTAGATTACTATGTTCATATATTTAATCTGGTGATTTAATCGAATATTAGAAACTGTATAATACAAATGGATATTATAAAAATTCTATATCCAAGGTAATAATAATAATACTGCCTCCGACACGGTACCGGAGTAACTAAATTTAAAAACAGGATATTCAATTAATCCCACAATGATGCACCGTAAACAGGGACCGAAATAGGACCAACCGAGCTCACTCTTATTCATCATCTGACACTATTCTCGTGTCTTGTAAATAAAATGACAATACAATAATGTTGCAAATTAAAACGGAATTAAAAAATCTCCTGGGCAAAGGTATCTCGTGCGTCAATAAACAGGAAACGTTCTTGTGGCAAATTATGTGTGTGCGTGACGTGTACATAATATGTTAAAAAATATATAATGCGTTTGTTTGCTTATATTTCGTATATGTAATGAAAATACAGTTCCTTTGAGGCTCAATCACGTGAAAACTGTTAAACGTATTGGCATAGACTTATGACTATTCTATGCGGAATTTTTCATAGATGATGATTCTAGTTTACTAATTCTTAATTTCGATCTACATTTTGTTTTCTTTTTATGTACGCACGGCACGGTGTAAAGAGTGACTATCAGCTGGTTTATAATATGACATCGAAATCTCTCCGGATATTTTAGATATCTATTAGTGACTATTTAATTCTTTAATTCGAACGCCATTTTGTACTTTTTTTAAGGTTAGAAGTTTATTAAACGATATATCATAAAAATCTCTCCGAATATCTAAAAATGTAAGCTCAATTAAATACATAAAAAATAATTAACGACTGTTTAAGAAAGCAATTACTGTGAACAAAATTGTAGGATATGGGTAAATAAAAAATTATGCTGCTCGATTTAACAGACAAGAACGAGCCTGGCCGGTTTCTCGGCGAGGGTGTCTCGTTCCGCGCCAAGCTGATTGGCGTGCTAGAAGTACCGGAAGCACGCGGTGACAGGATGTGTCAGGAAGCCCTGGCAGATTTGAAGATGGCGATCCGTGCCGCCGGCGAGCATAAACAGAGGATACAGGTCCACGTGGCAATTGATGGACTACGCTTGCGCGATGACAAAACTGGGGTATGGCAATTGGAATTATTTCATTCAATTGATCTCATTGAAAGAAGTGTTTGTTATCAAAAAGTTATTTAAAATTAGTTATACACCAGTACTTGACGACATTCGCTCTTTTTTTTCCTATAAATTTCTATCCGTATTTATACGAACTAGTAGGCGCCCAGTGGTCGACATTCGACCATAGTTAATTGATTTTTTAAAGTTTAACTTTATTAGGGTTCTTTTGTCAAAGGGTATAATTCTATAATCAAAGGTTTATCTTTAATTATATAAACATAAAAAAATCTATGTGTAAATGAAAATTGAAATTAATTATAAGTTTGAAACAAAACCACGTGGTAAAGCTCAAATTTTAAACACTCATAATTTTACGAAAATAAAAAAAAAATATCGCAACCCGTGACAGAAATTTCAATTAATTTTACACGAGACCATGGGTGGGTGGTTTTTCTGGGTGAAATTGAATTAAATGTAGTCTGTTCATTATGAGAAATAGTGATATGCTCAGTATCATCGTTTGGAAAAGTAATGGATGCACAATACAATCAAAGGGTAAATCCAAGACAAAGATGTTTTTAATACTACCATTAGCTTTTGAAAATAAATTCTTTTTTGTTGTTACATGAGGTTGAATTGCAACATTGTAACCGTGGAGGTCTAAGTCTTGGACTACTTTTATGAACAAAATTCTGATTTTGATTGTACAAAGTATTATTTGGCTCATTTTTTTATTAATTCATCATTAGAAGTGAGTTCACCAAAAAAAAAAAAAAACATTACAATAATAGTTATATTTTATAATGTCATTGTTAAATGTAGGATGAAAAATGGTAATTAGAACGTAAGAGTTAAAAAATACATATAATCGAGCATAATAACCTTTTTGAAGTTCGTATTTATTGACGGCTGTCAAGATGTCATTTTTATTTACATGTGTGTATATGTCGTGTAAAATTCAAACATTAGTATGAATAGTACTTATTTTAAGTAATTTAATGTACTTCTAAGTTCTAACGCATTTTATATAAAATAAATAGCTTTCAAGTTCACCCCTTAAGGGGAAATAGGTTAAAAAGGGGTACAATTTTTTTGCTTCACGTATTAATATATCTATACTAATATATAAAGCTAAAGAGTTTGTTTGTTTGTTTGTTTGGTTGAACGCGATAATCTCAAGAACTACAGATCTGATTTGAAAGTTTATTATAGTGTTAGATAGTTCATTTATCGAGGATGGCTATAGGCTACATATCATAACGTTTAAACCAATAGCAGCTGAGCACTAATGAAGAATGTCTCAAAATCGGGCTATTTTGGAAGCTTTCGATGCGTGTTAATGTCAGTACTATATGCGTTGCCATGGTAACGCGATAACAATCTCTCGCAAATATTTTCATGGTTTATTTTGTGTTCCTATTAAAACAGTTAATTCTACGTTATTTTTGTTTCCAATTTTTAATTATACGTGGTACGTTTATATCGCAAACATTTCTAAAGTTTATTTTGTGTCGCTATTCAAAAAGTTTAGTAGTAATAATATTCATCCAATAAGATAGTCAAAGGAATTAATCCATACTGCCAATTCTGAAGTAGTTAATATAGGTAGTTTTTTTCTATATCCAAGATAATGTAAAGGTATAAGCGCCAAGTCCTCTATGTAATATTTCGTAAATTTTTATCTTCTTAATTTTCAAGACAACAGAATTCATGCTTCGCGGTATTATTTATCTTTCATTTCATTTATGCACAATAAACGAACCATATTACATAAAACTCTACCAATTTAACACAATATACAGATAAGTAAGACAAGATTATGAATAAAATATAAAATCCACTACATGACAGACTAAAATCCCGCCAAAAACTCCTCAAAAACTTTATTTTACGTTAGTTTTGTGCCCAATTTTTGATTTGTGATATATTACGTATAATAAAAGTAAAGTGAGTGTATTTTATATTAAAAATATCCGTGATGCTACAAACATCAACATTTTTTTAATTCTGTGGATGTCTTTTTTTTTTATTTGTTACGGGTAATCTCCGAAACGGCTGGACCTATTTGAACGGTTTTTTTTTCTTAGAAATAACTACGCTATTGATCTAGCAAGGTCTTAATAGCTTCACCGGACTACAAGTAATATTTGAACGGGAATTTTACGGACAAATAAGTAACTAATTAGCTGTTTTATTTTAAGCTAGCGGGTTCAGCAGACGTTGCCCGCCCTGATAATAAGACAAACTATACCTATACCTTGCCCAATAATCATTTTATATATTGGTGAAAACGGCATGAAAATGCGTTCTGTAGTTTTTGATCTTATCGCGAACAGACATATAGACAGACGTGGAACAGGACTTTTTCTTACACTATGTAGTGATAAGCTGTTATCCGTGCCTTCGTCCATGTGAAATTAATCAAAAATATGTTGTTCACTGTAAACATACACGAGCTGTACTGGACTCCAAGATTTTTATATACCAAAAGGCAGCAAACAGGCTGACGGCCCACCTGATGGTAAGTGGTTAACGTCGCCTATGAACAACTGTAACACCAAGGGTATCGCTGTTGTAATTGAAAGTCATATGTTTATATGTGATTTAAATTATAGCAAGGTATGATAATAATTATATGGACACTATGGACATATTATATCTATATAATAAAAGATTTAACACATATTGTTCGAAAATGTATAGCTTAATATTTTCATTACTTTCTTATATAGTGTAAGTGGGCACTAAGGGTCATATATAGCAGTTTAAAGTTCCAGTTATGTGGCTGATGATAAATCTCTTCCCATTCGATTCACTATTCGTATTCACATATATAATGTACAAGTACATGTTACCTGTTACAGTAGATGATGTGCGTGTGATACTTACAAATATTTTTGAAAGAGTATTATTGTAATTTACACTAGATATGTGATCAAAATTTGACATTTATTTAATATATTTATAAAAAAAACGCGTGTGGAGCCGCGGGCAACAGCTAGTAGATATTATAAAGCTGGACGGTTTGTTTGGTTGAACGTGCTAATTTCAAAAAATACGGGTCCGATTTGAAAAAGATTTCAGTTTAAGTTAGCTAGCTCATTTATCGAGAAAGGCTATATATCATCACGCTAAAACCAATAGGCGCGGAGCACCTATGAAAAATGTTTGAAAATCTGAGTTTTAGTTAACAATAATTTAACTCAGTTTTATATAGTTCCCCAGCCAATTTAGGAATAGGGTTATTAATAAGTAATTGGTAATTTACGAAGTAACGTAAAGTGGGATCGAATCATTATTACAATTAAAAAATAAACAATATTTCAATTGTAATAATAAAATTTCCCAGGATTGCTTGTACCACCATCCCGTGCACAAGATCTCTTTCATCGCTCAGGATATGACTGATTCCAGAGCGTTTGGATATATCTTCGGTTCACCGGACATTGGTCATAGGTTCTTCGGTATCAAGACTGATAAGGCTGCTAGTCAAGTAAGTATTTTACGAGAGGAATTTGAATTAAAAAAAAATATCTTTATATAATTACAGTTCAGTCCTAATCATGTCAAAACCAATAATTTTTAACTGTTCTCTGTAAAATCCTTTTAGGTGGAAAATTAGTAATATTTTTGTGTCAGTCATACTTACACTTTTTTATTCGGAACTTCTGATATTTTAGTATCACCAATAATCATACAAAATTGTAATAAAAAAAAATCGTTTTGAATGTGAAATAATGGTACAGTTACCATAATCTAGTTTTATATTTAGTGAAACTCTTTTCTCTAATAAGCCTAGTCTTTTTAGATTAGCGTGTTTCTATTGTTTGTATAGCTAACACGAATAAGTTCAATAAAGTACAAACAATACCTTTTATCATTATAGGAAAATATCTTGATTGTATAATAGCTCTATATCACTGAACGAAAAGACGGTAATGAAACAACTATGCTACTTAGGAAAATTTTTTCAACATTGGTTCATACTATTTCTGTTTGAAACGAATTAGTTCAATGAACTATTAACCAATAATTCTTATATTATATATATTTTTTTTTATATCATAGCAGGCAAACGGACAGGTGGGTTACCTGATGTTAAGTGATCACTATCGTCCATAGGCACTTGCAACACCAGGGGAGTCGCAAGTGCGTCGCTAGCTTGTGTTGGGGGGAGGGGGAATAGGGAAGGGAGAGGAGAGGGAGGACGGGAGAGATGGTCTTCCGGCGCTCTCACTGACCAAATGAAACGCAACAATGCAAGCACTGTTACTTCACATCGGTTTTCTGTGAGAGGGTGGTACTACACCGGACGAGCCGAACCATTCATGCTGAAACCAGTAATAGCTTCAGCGTGGCTCTACCGCCTACGCCATATATATATATATACATATATACCTTTATCTTTATACTACTAATAGTAAGGTCTAAATGAAGGTAATAAAATAACTAGGTTACATGCGCTTAGCAAACTATTTCTTTTAACATTCGTTCATACTATATTTCTGGAACGAATATGGTCCATGAACTTATAACCCGGAATCCTTTATGTACCTTTTGTGTTTATTTATACGATCGATAGTATAACTACCCTATAACTCGAGCAGTGTTGGGCAAATTACAATCATATTAATGATTAAATTTTATCATCACATTTTGTAATCTTCAATCATGATTACAGATTAAGTTAAGTAATCAAAAAAGTAATCTTAGTTACTTTTTTTTATCCATATCAGAATACTAATATAAGACATAATTTTATAGTTTAAATCAACTTTATTTGTATTCAACCTTTGTCATTAATTTCAATTTATCCCAATTATAAGAGATAAATCATCACGGTCGAAGAATTTTAGACTTTCAGGTGTGTTTGAAATTATTCATGAGTACGGTAACCATACGGTACAGATAATGTTATAAACTACTACTAAAATATTGGGTACAAATAAACGTATAATTTTGATTACTTTAATCACGATTAATGATTACACAACAATCATGATTAAATGTAATATTGATTACTTCAAATCAGATTAATAATGTGATTACAAAAGTAATCGATTACGCTCATTTCTGAACTCAAGTAACTTAAAGAAATTAATAATAAAAAATATTGTGGTACTTGTTAGCAAATTTCTTTTAATATTGGCATGTAGTATAACGAATAAATTTAGTAAACTATTAATCCATAATCTCTTATATATCTTTGTCTGTCTACTAATCTAATCCACCAACCTAACATTCTAATCTTTGGCAATCTAAAAAAGGAAATAAAAACTACTGTATTGCTATTTCACAGCACCTTTTCACAAACTGGTGGCGGCCTTTTACACGCACGGATTGCAATTTTTATTGTACACTGATTCATATTAGATTCTAAACGTTTGCACTGATTGTCATTGCTAGCTGTGATTTATCAAATATTTCGTTATATTTGATACGGACTTTGAGGTTTTACTGCTATTTTTTTAAGTTCAATGTCGCGTAGCACTTGGCTCTTTATTGGTTTTTTATTCTGGTTTATTCTTGGACTTTATTCTCCTTGTAATTCCCTAGTATGTATTTTAATATTTAATTTATATTTATACCTGTCTGAGGCACATTGTCTCTGGTACTCCTTATGAGCATTGTCTTTTTAATAACAAACGTTTTAAAAGAACATCAGTTGAGATTTTTTTGTATTTTATTACAAAAACCGACTATGTTAGGAGCAGAGCATTGGGATATTAGATTCTGTTCAAGATCATATTAGAATGTATAAATTGTATATTTGAAGCGATGAGAGTTCGCGTGTCTTGCTCGGAAACCTCATCAGTGGACGTAGATTCGAGTCCTTGAGACTGAGTCGAGCATTCAAAACATCTTGATGATCTATAGGATAGTAGTTTTTTCTCAGGCTAGCTATCACCCTCATGTAAATATTTGTTTTTAAGCACCTTCTGGTATATTCCGGCTGTTTTTTTTTTTTGTATCATATAGGAAGCAAACGAACAGGCGGGTCACCTGATGTTAGGTAAGCACCGCCGTCCATAGATATTAGCAACGCCAGGGGAGTCGCAAGTGCGTTGCCAGCCTGTGTTTTAGAGGAATGGAGGAAAGGGGATGGGTAGAGAAGAGGGAAGGGGGTAGAGAAGAGGGGAGGAGAGATGGCCCTCCGGCGCACTTACTAACCGAACGAAACGCACCAATGGAAGCACTGTTACTTCAAGTCGGTTTTCTGTGGCTCGGGTGGTAGTACCAGGGGCGAGCCGACCCATTCATGCTGAAAGCAGTTATAGTTTCAGCGTGGCTCTGCCACCTATAATGAGCCAATAATACAAGTCATTAAACAATATTAAAGACGTCTTCGAGAGTCAGTCCCCCTCTAGGTTTGACATTTTCACAAAGACCACATTGTCTTATAACATCAGTTAAGATTGTGATCAAATACCTTAAGCTATAAAATATTATAAATAAAATAAAGAATTTCTTAATAAATATGTAAATACATATACATTTTGGATTCAACCTTCAAGACATCTTAGCAGCTGAGTACAATTTACTACGTGCACTATTTAAAGGAAAGCCTCTCAACTCTATCACTGCACCTAGTTCTACCTTCAAATTAATTTACTATATACAAACCTATCAAAAATATAGGGTGATTATTTTTAAAAGAAAATCAATCCAAATAATTACTTCTTCGATTATTATTTATTCGGACAGGTATCTTACATACCCTCACTCGTAATAACTTGTTCAGTTTCACAAGGACAGTGTTAATTTCTGAGGAATATTTCTACTGTAATAGTTCCTCCGACAGCATTCAAAATTTATTGACATATTTTTTATGTAGATACTTTATTTTATAAAAATATTATATGTGAGCCAGTGATGCAAGCCATAAAACAATATTTTCAGGTAGTGATAGCAATGAGAGACTTATTTCAAGTAGTATTCGAGTTGAAAAAGAAGGAAGTTGAGATGGCAAAACAACAGTTGGAGGGCAAGACTCTGACCAGTATTTTAAAGGGACACAGCACTAGTATCATCTCTGATACAAAAGTCAAGGTAATTTGGATAAATAGTTTATTCACTTTTAATGAATAAATTGTTACTATAAACATGTTTTTATTTAAGAAATATCATCTCATAAATTCTTAATCAATATATAAACGAAGATAAAGTTTAGTAAAGTAAAGTTCAGTAGCATTTTTCCATTATTTTTCATAGGAGTAATAGGAAGTTATATGGATCAAATGAATTTAAATTGTTTATTGATTAAATTTTGTTTTACCTGCCTAAGTACACAAAAACAGATTTTGTAGTTGTAGTACTATATCGGCAATTTTTTCTTGATGTCGACTCAAAATGCACCCGCTATCGGCCGTTTCAACATCCCTGACCTAGTAACAAAGCTACCAATGGCTTATAGCGACGATTGGCTATGAATTATGGTTCTTTCATTGTACACCGTTAGTTTTGGATTTCAGTGTTCATACTGATGGCTGTAGTGCAGTCACTGTGTCATGCTACGATACAAAAAAAAATACAGTATTAAAAAAATACAGACCCGTTATATTTACATTTTTATTATATGTATGTATGGATATGGTGTAACTGTAGGGGAAACATAAGGACACATTTTCTTAGTACATCCACGTGAAACCAGGGCGAGCAGTTAATTTCATATATTTTTTCTCTTTATTATTGTTTTTATAATAACTTGGCAAAATGACTACACAATACTTAATGGAAAGTACGATACAGTCCACAGATAACGGCGACTGTCGCTGTTAAACAGTCACAGCAGTCGTCGCCTCATGCGTCGACTTGCAAAATTGTCTCTTCACGCCTCCTTTGAAGGACCCGATATCGTAAGAGAAAGGGAAAACACTGGTCGGGAGACGATTCCACACCTTCATAGAGAGAGAGAAGAATGTTCGAACTTTATCGTTCTTGCCGAGACGATGTTACTGTGAATCTGTAGAGACACGTAGCATCTAGTAGTCCGGTGAATCTGTTAAGACCTTGCTAGGTCAATAGCGTAGTCAGTTCGAAAAAAAAAGGCAGCAGCCCGCGTATTTCTATAGTGGAAAGAAGATAAGATGAGGTTAAACAAAAGTAGTCCGGTGAAGCTGTTAAGACCTTGCTGGGTCAATAGCATAGACATATCGAAAAAAAAAAAAAAGTTAAACAATAAAACACGTTCATTGAGGCAATGTCTACTTTAAACTAAACTTTCTAAATTATACTTTGTTTTATGAAAGAATTTACATAATACGAGTTAGTTTTTGAATAATATCTTCCGTGAACAATCAATAGAACCTATTTTAAAATTAGGTACAGTTTAATTTTATATACCAGTTAATTGTAGTGTCTTGCATATTATCATATCGTAAATTCAATCGCGATGAATAAATTATACCGTAGGAAGTTTTGCGTAACACAAATACTAAATAACTATATTGTTATGTCAACAAAGAGTTGTTTAACATTACTTGTAAATAGCGCACGTCGCGTATAGACGTATATTGTGGTCCAAAGTTTAATATCCAAGATGCGGCTCCTGTCACCTAAATCGAACGTTAAAATTATAAAAAAAGTTTAGTGATTTTATTGTTTCTCGTTTTGTACTCGTATATCTCCTTTATAAGTAACCAACCGGTCACGCTTTGTCTTGTGACGCCACGGTGGTTATTGGTACTAGGAGCACATTTTTTTTTTACAATTGTAAATTCATCCGTGGCGCCTTAACATTTGTTCACAGTGTGGGAGGTAAACTGTTAAGAACTTGATATATTTTTGAAGAGTTTATCGCGGGGTCTCGTAATGTTATGTACTGCATTTTATATTTATTCATAATCTTGTATTATTTGGCTCTACTTTTTGCAATATTGGAGGTGTTTTATGTAATATGGTTTGGTTATTGTTCACAAATGAAGTGGATGGGAAATAACACCACGGAGAATAGATTCTGACTTGCCACCAAAACTCCCTGGAAAGTTCTAACAAGACGACTACCATTCATTGAAATGATCGCAAGACACTTGTAATATCATTACCTACTCGACAATGGCAGTAATAATAATCTACCAGAATATTGGTTGCCAAAATTAATCTAAAGAAAGGGTTTTTAGAAATATGTCTAAAGCAATGTTAGTTAATGAAACATTGAGTGTTATTTCATCTCCACAGAGTATAACAGGTGAAACTAGTAGTATGTCCGCGCCTAAAACCACAGAGACTGGAACGGACAGCGGTGTGGCTGAACTGGTGGACCTGGAACAGGAACTCAGTTCGCTGAGGAGGGGGCTCACGCAGGTCGAAGGACTTACGCCATCTACTGATCCATTCGGGGACTCTTTCATAGTGCCTTCACAGGTATGTAGAATGTTATTAATTTTCAGTTCGTTTGCATCTGCAGATTGTTTTTAACTTGAAAAAGCACTTACGCAGGCCGGCATGACAGCGGCGACCGACGAAGGATGACGTATTTCTCGGCAGTCGCCGTTGTTTTTGGATTGCACTGTGCTTACCATCAGGCATAGTGCAGTCACTTTGCCGTGCTACAATTAAAATATATATATATATATATATATATTCCTTTAGTACATTTAACGAATTGAGACACGTCATCGATATGAATAACCAAAGTTTCACATTGATCAAAATTATTAAAATTTAACTTCACAATTTTTACGAGTTTTGGGAATGTGGCAGAAATGTAACTGTAATGGTCCACTGGAACCAGCTTAATTGTTGAAAGTGGTCTATGAGATAGAAGTCTGGGAACCTCTTGTCTAAATTGAACCTAAATAAACTCGATACTGGTTCTTACATTGTATAATTTGAAACCAAATAAACTATATGTTATTGAAAACTGATTCATGAGAGTTTTTACTTTGTGTAAATTGGATCCCAAATTAATATGATCTGGTTGAAATTTAAATCTTTAGGTTTATAAGTTTGCGTAGATTGAACCCAAAATTGGAAATTGATGAAAAATGCGTCATTACGATATAAAAAATTCTACAGACTCTTGGTGCGCACCTTTTTTCAGCTTTCCTTTATTTTATTAGTTATGTAAAAAAAAGTTGTTATTGTGAGCAACTATTGTCATTATTTAACTATTTTAGATCAGTTTTTTATTTACGATTATTGCCCTTATGGCCGCTTCATTTTCATGTTTTATAGCCATTATTAAATTGTAATCCACAATGTTATGCACCGAATCGTCTACAGTCGATGAAGCTACTTATTGCTTCGTGTTACGTTATTACGATGTTTCATCATCATCATCATCAACATCATCAGGGTCATACGCTTTGACCACTCTGAATATAGCCGTGATTTCGAGCTTGCGTATAATATATTCAAGAGTATAATACAAAACGAAATTAAAATACTTTAGTTACTGCTGCTATATGTGTGGCGATAACGATAAAGTAACAATGTGGTAGATCCACTGCTGAAGCTATTACTGGTTTTAGCATGAATGGGTTGGCTCGCCCCCGGTACCCGACCCACTGAAATACCGCCGTGAAGTAACAGTGCTGGTATTGTTGCGTTTCGTTCGGGCAGTGAGAGCGCCGAAGCCCACCTCCCCTCCCCCTTTCCCCAAACACAAACTGGCAACTTACTTGCGACTACCCTAGTTTTGCCAGTGTCTATGGACTAGTGTAGTGTCTAGTGTTTACCTCTTTTAATATAAAAAAAAAATTGAGCCGTCACGGGACACCTGGCAGATGTGAAACATCAAAATTGTTTTGTATAAGTTATATGCATAAAACAAGTGATTATGACAGGAATCAGCTATGGCATAATGAAAAGATAAAGCATTACAAATTTGTTGTATAAAATAATAATTGTTTATTTATTTTATTATATAATTATTTTTTTTATTAAATACGAAATTGCAACTAGGCGCAGATACGGTGTATTTGGCGCCATTTATCAAAGGACGTTAGACCGTCGGCGCATGCCGTGTTATACTAGTAGAATGAGTGGCCGATAAAACAATTTGAATTTTTTGTTTATACAGATAGAGCTGCAAATGTTTTTGAGTATTTCGTCGCCACGTCAACAATCAGATTTATCCTCCGTCTATTGATGTTTCACACCAAAAAGATTGTGTCGTAGTGGTACCGGAAGTGGTCAATAACGTGGTGTTTGCTTTGTAGAAAGGGCTCCTCCCCCCTCCGCCGTCAGTGAGTAACGCACGCGTACGCACCGGCGCGGGCACGGGCACGCGTACTACGTTCAGTCCAACGAACGCGACACCGGATTCACTACCATTCGACTTGGCGCCATTGCCTGCCGATTTAGCACCCACATCGGCTCCCATAGTCGATAACATTACTGAAACACCGCCGGTCAGTCTCTCTTAATGAACTTATGCCTATACTTTGTTTCGACTCAATTTAAGATCGTAACTCAAAACCGCGATGCGATATCTTATTGCCGAAAATTGCGAGTGAATTTTACCTTTTGCGAAAACTTGTAATAAAGATTTCCGTCGCGTATTCCTCGATGTTTTATCACAATTAATCTATGTATATGTATAATGAAAATAAACTTCCTTTAAGGCTCAATCACGTCAAAACCACAATGTTGCATCACGGTTTTGAGTTTATATCCTAAGCGAAATGTAAACAGACTATGGCAGATAAAAATAAACATTAAATAATTTTACTGGTACATGTATGTACATTTTATGTAGAAATCTATAGAATATTCTTCTCTTCTGACTTTGTTTACTTTTTTATTGGGTTGAATGAAACAGAGTATATAATAGTCAATAAGTGTTCCTGTGTCCAGTTTTGCTGTTGTACGAAGGTACGTACTTTTTCTTAGATGTGTATTTTTTCTCAATAATTGGACGAGAAGCATAAGTTTTAGTATCAGATCCTTGTTAGTTTTAAATTAACGAAGAATAACAATCTACTAATAAAAACATTTAAACATATACATAACAAACACGTATAATATAGTACGAAGACTTAGTAGGTACATGGCATTAAAACAAATAATAGTATGACTCATTTAATATAACACAATCGTTTTTATCTTCAAAAGTGCAATTAGGTGTATTACATTAAAAAAAATTGAAATAAATATTGATGAAGGACACTATGACAAAATTGTCAACTGCTAGCCTTTAGCCTTTTTTTTATCGAAGATGCTATAGCAACATAGTTGACGACTCTAGCCTTTAGTCTTTTTTTAGTTTAGTCGAAGATGATATAATAATATTAATGATGACTCTAAACTTTTGTTTTTCTTCTTTTTTGTCAAAGACGTCATCACAACATTATTTGCGGCTATAACTGTTAGTCTTTCTTTCTTTTTTTTCGAAGTCATAACAATATTTTTAACAATTGTAACCTTTTTTTGTCTTTCTTTGTCGACATATCTGCTAAATGTTTTTAGACTTAATAATCTAACTATACGTTCGCCTATACATCGCCTGCTATTATATTTTTATGTAAGTAAAATAGTATTCTTGAAAGAGTCTTTTCGTGCACCGTCTCCGTACAATAATCTGCTGTAAATAGGTAAGTTTTATGCATAAGCACTATGCTTAGAACGTTGGATTCTATGATTCCACATTCTATGTGTAAGCGATTAATATTGCTTAAGTGATATATCTCATGCTGCATCATTACACATTTTTAAAATATATGTTACGATATAAAAATGTCAACAATGGTTACTAGAATCGATACCGTTGTAAGAAAAAAAATGTCATTGATTATATTAAAAATCAACTAAGTACTGATATAATTATTACCTAATATATGCATCGCCACAACGTAGAATGATTTAGATTGCCGAAATATTGACTTAGTATTCGTTGGTTTGAGATATATTTGGTGATTATGTTCATATCTTCGCTCAGAAAGTAGGGTAGTAGTAGAGCATTTACAAGGTGGCATTTCTATGAGTTAGTGTCTTCCACATTGTCCCATATATATCAGGAACGATGGCATCTGTTTGGGTAAACTATTTACCGAATACTCAATTCCTTAGAAACTTTACGAATATGTGTTTTTACTTAATGAATATTTATTAACATTTTCACTATATACTATGGGCCTATTCGACCACCTAATATTTGTTACTCAAATGTCATATTTTTCTGGATTTATCTATAACCTTGTTCAGTAGACCTTTCGCGTTATCTCTATACAACAAATAGCCAGGTAAGTGATCCTGATGATGCCTAAATTGTAGTCTTTATGAAATAGTTTGTAATCCCTAAAAACATATAAATATATGCACCTTAGTTATAAGGCATTGTTGATATTATATTTAATTGTAATAGCACATAATCTATGTACTATGTACGGAAAATAAAATAAACTTAACTGTTAGTAATATTGGACCAGAGTGTAGTTCTGTAACTCCAAATAACAACAATGTAATAATAATTTAAAAGATAAATCTTTTCTATATGCAGTTATTTTACATAATTATCCAAGTATCATATATAATTAGGTAATTTTTGGAATATATATTAAAAAAAAAACAACTATAATGGAAATTTTGTAATGATGTACCATGATGGCGATACGAGATGTCGAGTCGTTAAATCGATATCATTAAGATAGTTCGACGATTATCGTTTTTTTTTACTGTCGAAACTCGAAAATCGAATGACTGGTCAGTCATCACATTATAATTTTTTTTAACTATTAAGACATCTCGCAATCGCCTATCCAATATATTACAGTACCTCGTCAATATTAGAGCCCTTTGTGACGTCTGGCTGTTTACAAGTGTCACAATTCATCGAGTTGTGACGCCGTGACTGTAAGACTAAAACTATAATTATGTATCCGTGACACTTGAGTATTAAGCATGATCCGTAAAATTGAAATAGTATTTCCTGCATGATGTCTCGTATCCCATAGAAATAGGTCTATAAATGTGGTAATTCACCGGTGTTTATATGTTGTTTGCACGCTTTATGGTTATCGATTAAAAAGTTATATAATCTGTAAAAATACATACAAGAAGATATTATTTAATGCATGCCTTTGATATCTGTTACGATTTCCTGTGAACATTTAAATATTTCGTCTCAATATCTAGAAGAATTGATAAGTATAATTTTGACAATGATGCCCTTATTAAAAAAAAATGTCACGCTTACATAGATTTAGTCTTACGTCTACCTGTTTTACAGGTGAGCCAGCCGGCGGCGTCCGCGACCCAAACGCTCAATTACGACGTATTCACCGAATTAGACCCCCTCGGTACGGGCCGGAGTAAACCTTACGTTGACAAAAAACTATTCTTTCAGGAGCTCAAAAACCCTCCAAAGAAAGTGCTCAAAGACCTAGTACCGACGACGCAGGGTCTAATAACCGATATAATACCGGTAACGAAAGAGTCGAGGGCCGATTACGGTTCAGCGACAACGATGACGTCACTGAGCCGACAGTCGGGCGGATCGGTAACGATATCGAACCAACAGAGCCAAATGTTTACCGGTAATCTGTTCACGTCCGATCCGTTCGCAGAGACCGACCCGTTCGATAACACGGACCCGTTCTCTGATACGTTCAAAGATGATCCGTTCACGAGCATGCAGGATTTTCCGAAGCCCAGTATCCTACGAGTGGAGGATGTGAATACCATAATGACAAGGAATATATTAGAAGGACCTGTACTCAGTATATCATTTATAAAAACTGTACCTGAAGATCGTGAGCCTGCGCCCAAGACACCGAGATTTCAGAGACGGGTAATTTTATCTTTATTTTAATTTAACTGAGGACTGTGAACTATTTATTTTATAATTTTATTTCTATCTTTAATATGTAACCTCCACGAGTAATTTATCGGTTTTAAGTTATTTCCGTCTTTTTATTACCATTCAGCCCTAATGGAAAAAAAGCGTTATGTTACTCATATTTGCCAATAAGCTCATCAAAAACGTCTCAATCGTTTTTATAATTTGCCCGGACATACAACCGGTGCAATTTCATATATTTATATAACTATGTGACATGTTATTAATAATATTGAGGCTTCAAAAAATCCTCACTTATTGTTCATAAAAGGTCGATTTATATATAGATTAGATTTATTGCTCATAAACTTACATCTTAACATTAAAAGTATGCGATAGAATACAATACGATGCTGTTATCTTATTTTACAAGTAATTATAGATCATCATAGTTAATATAAAATACGCTAAAACATCAATAGTGAAGAGGTTGACTGTAAATCTTAAAATTACAAAAAATATTATTATGCAACTTATCAAACTAAAATTACGGACCGCAAAACTATCAAAAAGTAGATTTAAAATATGTTACGAATAAAAATAACAAACACCGAAATCTATTATCATACTTTATGAACAACAACTGAGGACTTTATAGATAAAGACTTAACATAAATCTTCACATATCACAATCCAAATGCAAAAAAGTATCAGAAAAAGTTTCACACTTTAAAAAATTCACTAAACAATTCAATTGATCATCATAGAATATTGCATAAACATTGTCGGGCCTATAAAAAAGCACGTAAGGTGACTTTCACCCAGAAAAAAAATGTTCTCGAGAGTAGGTCAATTTTAAATTAACTTAAACGAAACTGCGAGCAAAAGTTAGTTTAATATACATGCAATTACAGACTGCGGACTCGGGCAGAGTGCGGCAACGTCCACACCCCATTCTCAAATTAAATACGGAGAACGCGTCTCCGCCTCCGCCGCTGCCGCCGAAAAAGACGAGTGACCTCATCGCGGTCCGGCCTCCGCCTCGGCCTCCGCACGAGCACGAACCCGACGACACTGAACAGGGACCCCCGTTACCCAGACCTGCAAGGAAAAGGGAACCACTTGTAAGATTATTTTACTATACTAGCCACCACCTGCGATTTCATCTACATTTATTATATTAATAATAACATTTACGTACAGAAGAAAAAAACATACAAAAATTGACAGTACAAAACTTAGAATATTTACTTAAACTAAAACAAACCTATATCTATATACCAGGTGACGGTTTAAAGTTTAACACCCTTCAATCCTTTGGCAGAACATGGTCATATTTGACATATAGAATAATAATATCAAAGCAAATATTAATAAACAACAAAGAGAACCTCAGTTAAAGTTTGCTTTAAAACTTTTAAAAATATGGGAACAATATTTTTAAACGTAAAAAATCACATGTAACCTACAATTAACAATTTGAAAGGGGCAGTTTTCAAACTGTTGAGTGTATATCAGTTTTGTGTTTCGCTAGATAATTAGGTCAAATATTAAGCACCAATTTTTTAAATTGATTTAGAACGAGAATTAACTAATGTTTATCCTGTAAAAATATTACTGGCGACTAACCAGTCGCGCTGTACGTATATAATCTTTCTATCCGTGCGTATGTGTCTGGCAAGGTCTTTACAGCTTCACCGGACTACAACTGTGCATATGTGACTGAAGTCCTCCTAAACGGCTAGCCAGATTCTGATGAACTTTTTTCTGTGTGTTCAAGAATGGTCTAAATTCACGATTGGCGCTGTGGTTGATTTATTTATTTTATTATCAAGGCAGAATAACGTCTGCCGGCACTGCTAGAAAAGTATTAAAAAAACCTTTGATGACACCGGTCAACAGATAGCGAATGAATTAATACTATATTACACTTTTTAATCTGTACACTGGCGAGCTTAAGGTCAAAATAAATAGTATTTATTATAATATTTAACAAGCTATAAATAATGTAATTCTAACTGGTACATAATATGTATTAATTAAAATTATTTTTTCATTTCTAAGAAAAAGATGGTAAGCCAAGTCATTAACGATTGAGTACCATAAGGAATTTGCACGTAAGGATCAATTTTAATTGCGACATGATTTGATAAAATATCTCTACTGAAATATATAGAAGAGGATTAATCCATAATGTAATTTATGGATAGAAATTACGAAAATGTATTTGTGTAATCCCAGGCGGATCGAAGTACGAAACCGCGTCTCTCTTCTGGAGCTACGAACAGCAGTGAGGAGGAATACCTGACTCCGGCTCCACCACCCTTACCAGCAGCTAAGCGTTTCGACATAACGCTCGCTCAACTCCTCACCTGCACCATGGACGAACTTGCAACCAGGTAAAATTAATTTACATTCCTTGCCATTTTTTTTTACCACGCACGACCACCCGATCACAGATTTAGATATCAATACGTATTATATTATACAGGCGGACTCGGGAGACGATATCCTACCTTGATAATAAAAAAAATCCTAAAATTCAACTGCATCGTCACATACCGGGTTCAATTATGACTCTAATCCATTCTCGAATTAGTAGTAACAAATTGGTCATTTCATGCTTCAGGCTCACTAAGACCAGCAACAATTTCTTAGGTAATAGTATTAGGTTTTATAAAAAAAGTCACGAAGCACATTCCTAATTTCCCCGTAAGTTTAAGAATGAAGTCAAGCGGGTTTTAACGTCTAAAGGCTTATTATAGGATGGAACAATATGTGAACGATGGTGACGTCTAGAAGTGACGCCTCTCTCTGTTCATCCATTAAAAACAAATCTAACTTTTTATGTTTTGTAAAAATGTATAGCATAAAGAGATAAACCATATCGAGTTTCTAGCTGGTTCTTCTCGATGACTCGGTTGTTTGTCCGAATCGGTGGTATATTTGACGTTCATAAGCACCTTCTAAGGACCTAGATTAAATAAAGTATATTTTTGTATCACCTGAACACACAAAAAAATATCATCAAAATCTGTCCAGCCGTTTAGGAGGCGTTCAGTCACATACACACGGACAAAAGAATTATATATATATATAAAGTTATATAACATCTTAATTAATTACGAATAAATAAATTCCAATTTTAGATTCCTATAAGAATTTTTTAACATTGGTTTGTATTAAACTCTAGCAATATTATGCGCGATCTCGAACTCACTTTCTCAATTTATATGTCTTTTTTTAGTGTTTGTTACATCTTAAATTTGTCATTTATAAAGCAATCTGGATTTCTTTTCATTGAAAAGAATATATTTTCATAGGGATTTCATTTTAATTATATGACCATTAGACCTTGAATCTTGAAGGTACACTAGTAAATTCCTGAAAATCGAAAAGTTCTTACTGTTTTTTTTTTCTAAACTGTTTTATAGATTACATGTACCAGCTACAACTCTTTCATCAATGACTTTACCCCAGTTAACGGAATATCTAAGGTCATATTTAGCGGCTGACACCGACAGAGCGGTATGTATACTATAATGTATATTATTGTTTAAATTTTTTTCAAAATTTGACCATAACATAAATCTTTAAATCTATCGTTACATTTCAAAGTAAGCAAAATCCAATGTTAATCGTTCATATAACATTTTGATTTTTTTAAGACGTCCAGTTTTTATATACAAAGAACGAAGTTCAAATTTTCTCGTGCATAAGGTGTTATTTTGTATAATTCTCATATTTTCATGTACAATATTTGAAGGTTTTGAAAAAGTAACATAAAATTTTAGGAACGGCTAAAATTGGATTTAACGACTCAACTATCTACGTTTCGATATTATTGAAGTTTGTTTTTTTGTCCAAAATTGTGCAAAATTTGTAGATTAGATTTAAAAATCGTAAAATATGACGAAGATGGTAATTTTTTTTTGTGTCCTAGGCGGCAAACGAACTAGTGGGTCACCTGATGTTAAGTGATCACCACCGGCAATAGACACCAGCAACACCAGAGGTGTCGCAATTGCGTTGCTATCCTGTGTTGGTGGGGAAGGGGGAGAGAGAGAAGGGAGAAGGGGTAGGTGGGCCTCCGGCGCTCTCACTGACCGAACGAAACGCAACAATGCAAACACTGTTACTTCACGTCGGTTTTCTGTGAGAGAGTGGTACTACCCCGGGCGAGCTGACCCATTCATGCTGAAACGAGTTATAAGCTTCAGCATGGCTTTACCACTTAGAAAATATGATGAATATGGTAAAATATGACGAGTATGGTAATGATGGTTGAGTGGCTTGATCGGTGAAATATCAGTCCGATATTTATAGGTTCGAACCCTGGCACGTACACACTTAAATTTCGGAATTTGCATAGGTACACCTACTAATTTAAATTGGTAACAATATCGGCTGATGGTTCAACGGAAGTTCATCGGAAAGCATCGTGAGGAGTCACGAGTTTGAGAAATGTTCTCGTAGTACCACCGTATGTGGGAAAAAATAGAACTGTATTATAACTCGAAGTTTGCAATCGTCAATACGTTGCGGACTGGCGTGCTAATTATTCCCTTACTATGCATTCTTTTGGGAAGAGGCTTATGGCCCTAGAGTGGCTCTCTTATAGGCTGATGATGATGAGAGGTATATAAATAAAGATATTTTGATAGCAAGGAAAATAAACCAAACAAAAAAATAATAATATAGGAAGAAATGTTGACAAACAGAGGAGAAGAAGTTACTGAATTGTTTTATTTCCGGTTATCTATATAGATGTTTTTTAGAATTATAATTTATATTAAGAGTACATCTTATGTACCATTAGCGACTAAGGAAAATGAGAAACCATTATTACCAATACCTCCTACAGCGGAGTAACCTGGCCTTCGAATGCCATCGATATTAACACTTTCATTGCCACTTATTTATATATATACTCTTTCGAATTATAATTTATATCAAAAATGACCATAATATATACTTGTTTTCATTTTTAGCACATCCATATAGAACCATCAGCAACAAAGGAAAAAGAGAAACCATTATCACCAATACCTCTTCCAGTAGAGAAGCCTGGACTTCAAATGTCATCATTATCGAAAGAGTTCAAACCGCAGTTCGAAGACGATTTCGCTCCAAACGCCGATACAAATGGCACATTCGTTGCTAATTTTGAGGATTTCGATAAAAAGGCGAACCCTACTTACGATCGATATGCAGCTTTCAGAGAAATACAAGAACAAGAGTTGAAAGCGAAATCGATATTAGGCCCTAAAGAGAACGAGACAGAGGTCAAACAGGATTACGACGATAAAGAGGAATTGGCGGCAATAGATATTACTGGAGTTAATCAAGAAAAAGATGCAGAAGTGAAAGAGCTCACTCGAAGTCCAATGAAAACTTTAGATGAATTAACACTGGACTCTTTCAATATGTTTCGCAAATCGGTGAGTCCGAAACCGACTCAAATCGAAACGAAAATAGAAGATATTAAAACAGTTATGAAGAATTTGCAAATTGATAAGCCAAGGGGAAGCGTCTCGCCCTGCGATAATGGGAAAGTGGATATCAAACATGAAGATTCTAATGATAGGTATGTCATACTTTTTAGCCATCTTTGTATCCTATGGCCTTTCTCATGCGGACAAGTATGGTATACTTTTAACCATTTTTGTATCCTATGGCCTTTCTCATGCGGACAAGTATGGTATACTTTTTAACCATTTTTGTATCCTATGGCGTTTCTCATGCGGACAAGTATGTTATACCTTTTAACCATTTTTGTATCCCTAGGCCTTTCTCGTGCGAGCATGCATGTTATTCTTTTTAGCCAATTTTGTATCCTTTGCTCTTTCTCGTGCGGACAAGTATTTTATACTTTTTAGCCATTTTTGTAACCCTTGCTTGGCCGTTCTCATGCGGACAAGATAGCCTATTGTAATTTATAATGTGTATTAAATATATTGATTAAACTATGTTTACCTTAAAATGTTTGAATACATGTTGTTACAGAAGTGGCTGAAATAAAAAAATCTAAATTATAGCCGACAAAAGGACATTTATTTGGTGCAGGGTTGATACGCTTTTTACAAATATTTTGTTATTGGGATATTGATCAAAACAAAAAATACTTCGACTTTTTGGTCGGACGTGCCTTGAATCTTAAATCTATTTATTCTATACATCAATTCTCTAAATTCATATTTTTGCATATCGATTGATTCTTTCAATATCGCGTACAAAAATACATCAAATATTTTATTCACTTTTACTAGTAGTATTCAATGCATGAAATTGTAACGTGGCATAGTTCCGAAATATCAATTTCTTCTATATAATACCTTCGATGTTATATGATATGATTTGTCGATAGAATTAATAATTAGTTGTAATTGTAACAATTCGAATATTATTTATTTGATGAAATGGTATCATCATTATACAACTTTGAATCATCGATGTCCATCGTATAGTAACGTGGAATAGTTCCGAAATATCAATTCGTTGTTTTGATGTTATACGATGAAATTAATAGATTAATTTAATTCTAATTAGAACAATTCGAAAAATATGGTGTCATCATTGAATAGCTGCGAATCACGGATGGTATAAGGTATATCGAATATACATAAGTAAATAAAATTGTTTGCAGGTATGCAGCGTTAAGAGAAATAACTATAACAGAACCGTCACAAGACGAATTCGAGTCTATACCGCCAGACGTGCCGAAGGAACGCAAAAAATCTGACGAGAAATCCGACGGATTCGATAATTCCGACTTTTTCGATTGTATCGATAACAGTTCATTATCTTTCACTCATGTCGAAGACGCGTTCAGGAAGAGTCCCTCGGTAAAAGAAAGAGAAGAAGAAAAGAAAGTGGAATCGATTAAAGAGATAGCAGTGGAATTGCTGCCAGTACGCGATGCACAGCCTCCGGATAGACTGTCCGCAGAGTCGATTAGTGACGTCGCTAGCGGTTCCTCGCCTGATACTAAACGTTAGTTTGTTGTATATTAATTATAATTTATTTTGAATTAATATTGTATAGTATTGTTGTATAGGAAAACTGAAAATAATTTAAAAATTAATGAAAACAAAAATGTCTTATAAAATGGACATTTATATGAAAAAAAAATATTTTAAAAGATCTCTAAATTATACTGTAGTACCATTTTTTATTTTAGAGGATAAGCATAATTAAGTGTAAATTGATAACGTTTATAAGAGCAGAAGATATCTGAAACGACTAATCCCATTTACTAAGTAGTACTACATTGTACCGGATTTCAATACCATTTACTATTATTAAGTTTTTTGTAGTTTTATTAGATAGAAGTAATGAGTTATTGGTAGTTTGAAATATTTTATATCGATACGATTCCCATACTTTTAATAAGGTAATTGCTTATTGCATTAATCAATATAGACGAATCGTTTCCAACAAATAAATGTTGGATGGGTCAGTAGTGTGGAGTAAAAAAAGAACATCTATTCTCAGATGACACTTATTCATATAACGAGTTAAATCGTATCTTCATAAATCTTCGAATTTGCATATTTATGCTGAACAAAAACAGCAAATCTTTTTATAAATCTAAGTTACCGATAACAAAAACATAAAACCATAAAAGAAAAAAAACTAGGGGTGTGCGAATAACGCTCGAATCGAATCGAATTTCCGAATTATTCGAAATTCACCAATAATTCAAAATATTCCGATTTCGAATAATTCGAGTTATTCGAAAAATTCCAAATAATACTAAAAAATTGCGAATAATATTTCCGCAAAAAAACGAATTATTCGATTCGAGTTTCAAATCGAATATTATTATTTGATTCGGAACGAATAATTCGTAAGTTCGAATTATTCACACACCCCTAAAAAAACCCAGTTGTTAGGTGTTTACATCAATAATTTAGTAGAAGAATCATTTCGAAAGGAATAAATGATAATCGTTGTAAATTGTATTCGCTGAGTTTAAAATAATTCGATATAAAAGTATCGAGTTATCGATGTTCGGTGTTGCAGAAAAGGTGGGTGGTGGTGCTGGTAGTGGCGGTGGGGGGATGGTGTCGCGGTGGGGTGCGGGCTCGGCTTGCTCCTCGGACTCGCGAGACTCGGAGCCGAGACCGAGACGCCGCGCGAGACACAGTCCCGCCGCGAGACTCGTTCGACCGCCCATCGGTAAATATTACTCCTATTTCTTACCATTCTGTCCTCCAAAGAATTTTAATATATAGTACCTGGACGCCCGAGCCTATTTCGGTTCCTTAAAAAACATTTTTAAATTAAACCGAACTGTTTGCCTCACAAAATTAGCATTTTTATCAAAATAATAAAAAAAAGATATGTTTTTTATGTCACTCAGATTCGAACTGGGGTTAGACGGATTTTCGAGGAGACCGATTTCCATCGGATCTATTTTTGTTTCGATAGCAGCTGCGAAATTTACCTTTATATTCTAGCCTAGCTGTTACCCGCGGCTTCGCACGCGTTTTTTTTTAATATATTAAATAAATTTAAAATTGTGATTACACATCTAGTGTAAATTACAATAATACTATTTCAAAAATATTTGTATCACACGCACATCATCTACTGTAACAGGTTACGTGTACATTATATATGTGAATACTAATAGTGAATCGAATGGGATGGGATTATGATCAGCCACCACATAACTGGAATTTTAAACTATATATCACCCTCAGTGCTCACACTATATAAGAAAATAATGAAAATATGAAGCTACACATTATCGAACAATATTAAATAAAACAGCTAATTAGTTACTTATTTGCCCGTAAAATTCCCGTTCAAATATTACTTGTAGTCCGGTGAAGCTGTTAAGCGTAGTCATTTCTAAGAAAAAAAAAAAAACATTCAAATAGGTCCAGTCGTTTCGGAGATTACCCGGAACAAATAAAAAAACAGACATATCGACAGAGTTAAAAAAAATGTTGATGTTTGTAGCATCACAGATTGTATTCACCAAATTAATTTATTTTAATATAAATTACACTCACTTTACTTTTATAATACGTAATATATCACAAATAAAAAATTGGCAACAAAACTAATGTAGAATAGAGTTTTTTAAGAGTGTTTGGCGGGATTTCAGTCTGTCATGTAGTGGATTTTATATTTTTTTCATAATATTGTGTTACATGATTCTATATCGTGTAGAAATTGGTTGCGTATTATATAATATCGTTCGTTTATTTTGCATGAAATGTGTGAAAGTGAAATGAATGAAAAATAAAACCACGAAGCATTAATTCTATGATCTTGAAGATTAAGAAGATAAAAAATTACGTTATATTATGTAGAGGATTCGGCGCTTATACCTTTACATTAACTTGGACATAGAAGAAAACTAACTATATTGACAATTTCAGAATTGGCAGTATAGATTAATTCCTTCGACTGTCTTATTGGACGAATATTATTACTACTAAACTTTCTGAATAACAACACAAAATAAACTTAAGAAATGTTTGCGATATAAATGTAACACGTAAAATTAAAAATCGGAAACAAATCTAACGTAGAATAAACTTTTTGTATAGGAATACAAAATAAAGAAAATATTTTTGATAGAATGTTATCGCGTTACCATGGCAACGCATATAATACTGACATTAACACGCAGCGGAAGCTTCCAAAATAGCCCGATTTTGAGACATTCTTCATTAGTGCTCAGCTCCTTTTGGTTTTAACGTGATGATATATAGCCTATAGCCATCCTCGATAAATGAGCTATATAACATTAAAAGAAACTTTTAAATCGGATCTGTAGTTCTTGAGATTATCGCGTTCAACCAAACAAACAAACTCTTCAGCTTTATATATTAGTATAGATAGATCGATTTATCGTCCCCGAAACCGTCTACATACTAAGTTTCACGGAAATCGCTGACGCCGTTCCCGAGATCCTGTATATATACAAATATAAAAATATACAAGAATTGCTCGTTTTTGATGTGGTCTTGATTGTCAGAGCAACATATGTACGAAAGAAAATATTTTAGAAGTTTTAGGTAAAAACATCTCCATATAAAATAATGGGAGAAATGAAACAGTTAAGAGGTCTTCAAAAATATTGACGTTCGATTGTCATACTATATAATAACATAGTCGCACTTTAAAGTGAAGATTTGATTATATTTTCCTTGTTAGTACTACCACACGACCGAGCAGGTGGTACGAGCAGGTAGAGTTACGATGAAGCTATTCCTGGTTTCAGCATGAATGGGTCGGTAGTACCACCCTCTCACAGAAAACTGACGTGAAGTAACAATGCTTGTATTGTTGCGTTTTGTTCGATCAGTGAGAGTGCCGGAAATCCATTGCCCTCCCACTTTCCTTCCTCTCCCCATTTTCCTTTCTCTTCCTCCTTTACCTTTCCCCTCCCCATACATAAGCTGGCAATGTACTGCCATCTCCCTTTGGGATTTGCTAGTGTCTATGGACGTTGGTGATCACTTAACATCAGGACCCACATGTTTATTTTGCCTCTCTAGATAAAAATATGGTCATTTATAGGATTTTTTTATTCACCTATGGACACATGTTCGTTTGCCTCTCTAGATAAAAAAGGTCATTTATAGGATTTTTTTATTCACCTATGAACTACTGTTCTCAAAAGACACTTGATTAAAAAATGTGTTAGATCCTGACCTTATGAATCCCTTTATAGTGATTACAGAGACGCCACACCTTTTAATGATAAGTATAACATTGAAGTATAAAACTAACAATTATTATTATTATATATTTAAAAACATAACATGCCTGTCATTAAAATTTTTCCTCGTTCAGTACAAACTTCGTCATCATCGAGAGATGTGTCGCCGTGGGATGAAGATTTATCTCCTGTGTCACGGCTTCATCGACCTCCGTCACATCACCGAGATAGGGAATCAAGGTAAAGATTTTTATCTTAGAAATAAAACAAAATGTGGCATTAGAAATCTTTTTTTACTACAATTAAAATTTACTTTTATACCACATATATTGCATGTTATCGAGTGAATGCTGATATCGTAACAAGCCTTTTTTATTTTCGTAGTAAATTCGGGAACGAAAAATGAGATGGCATTTTCCCACATCCGAACGGTGATACTATAGTGACGTCTTACAAGTCGTTTTCTACGAACCGGGCCCTCATCATCGAAATCTTCTCGCGCCCCCCCAGGGGGGGGGGGGTGCGGGGAAACCGATCCAGGGCGTACCCTCTGTCGGTGGTAATGGGTCGACACCCTTTCCAGGGTGCGTCTATAAATTACAGACATTAATGCCTGTTACAGGAATTCGGGGCACGTCTCGTTCACTCATCTTGTGACCGAATGAGATCTCGTGCTTGCGGTTTGATTATCCTTGTTCCTCTAGATCTCTGCGCTATTACGAGAGCTGTGCTATCAGGAGGTCTCGTGTGCAGCGGTGCAATGTCCTGGAGGTGGACATGCACCGATGAGTCCGCCCTCCGAAACAAGTTCGTGGCGAGGCTGCTTATAAAGCTATCGAGGCTTTCAATTCGCAGATCGCGTGCGATTATTGAGTTCCTCACGTATCGCAGGGCCCCGACAATCGATCTTAGCGTCTGGCTTTGTTGAGCTCGTAATTTGCGTTTCAAACATTCTGGTACGCAACCGAACCAAGCCGGGGCTGCGTACGTGAGGCGTGACCTCATGTACGTCTTATAAAGTCCTAGCTTCGTGCGATACGGCAGTTTTGAGTTGAATACCGGTGCCAGCACTCTCCTCGCCATCTTCGCCCGCGTAACCACGCCTTTCGCGTGTTTGTTAAAAGAGAGTCTTCTGTCAATCGTAACCCCAAGGTACTTGACGTCGCTCCTCCATTGCAGCGTCTGACCTTGAAGCGTAAGAGGGGGTGTCATCTTAACCGAATCTCTGATTTGCAGGGCTTGTGTCTTCCCGACATTGACAGAAACCCGCCATTTTCCGAGCCAATCGGGAAGTGCATCGAGTGTCGGTTGTAGCAACTCGACGGCTCTTTTCCTATTAATCGACGTCGTCCAGTATGCGGTATCGTCGGCAAACAAGGCTAAATTTGCCTTGCCTACCGCGGGGACATCGTTCGTGTACAGTGCGTACAATAAGGGCGAGAGGCAGCTGCCCTGTGGTACTCCTGACTGTACCTCTACCTCCCGGGAGATCTTATCGTCGACTCTCACTGCGATCCTCCTATCCGTCAAGAAGGATTTGAGCACTCTCAGTAGGCGTGCGGGGGTGGTAGTCGACTCTATCAGTTTGTAGAGAAGTCCTTCGTGCCACACCTTGTCGAACGCTTTCTCGACGTCGAGAAGCACAATGGCGGCGTGGTGATTTTTGTTGTGTGCGTCGACAAGGCTGTGGATCACCCTCGCTAGCTGAAGGGTTGTCGAGTGGCCTTCTCTAAACCCGAACTGCTCTTTGCGTAGTTCAATGTGGGGTTTCAGCATGCCCAGCAAGACTCTCTCGAAAACTTTCGAGAGAGTGCTGAGCAGCGTGATAGGTCTATAGCCCTCAGGATTTTTCAGACTCTTTACTTCTTTGGGAATCATGACTACCAACCCCCGCTTCCACTGGCTGGGGTAGTGGCCCGCCCTCAGAATACCGTTGTATAATCTAGTCAGGGCCGCGACGGTTTTGTGCGGCGCATGACGTAGCATACTGTTGGTAACTCTGTCGATTCCAGGGGCTTTCTTGGGTTTGAGGCTTTTAATAGCGCGTTGGACGACGCGCGGCGTTATGTAGAGATCGTCTGTTGTAGGTGGCTCTGACTCTATTTCAGATATACGAGAGTTCAACTTGTGCATAGTCTCATCATAGTGTTGTTGGTTAGTGACGGGGTTCGGAGTAAATTGCCGTTGTAAATGCGCGGCAAATATTTCCGCCCTGTCTTCGGCCATGAATTTCGTGGCGCCGTCTTCGCCCACTAGTGGGATTGGTTTTCTAGGGGCCGCTGACAGGCTGCGACACAGCCGGTGCACCGAAGGGATGTAGTCCTCAATGCTCTCGACATGCGCGTCCCATGAGGCGGCCACCGGGCCCTCATCCACTTTGTCATGACGATTTAAATAATTCATCCTTACAACTAGTAGTTGGTCAAACCCTTAACTTTATTCAACATTATCTATACACTATACATTACACATTTATTGCTTTATACTGATCTCGTTAGTACGTTTCATATTAACTAAATAACAACAATATTCTCTATCTTACATAGAGAATACAAAAGAAATGAAAAGGTATATATGTACTAAGCCCGCTGGTTAGCATAACTTTTGATTTCTTAATAATAATATTTGACACACTTCAATTATAGAAAACAAAATATTGAAATAAGAAAGAATAACAGATAGGTGCATAGGTACGAGACTCGTTCGTCCTCAACGATAACTTTTGCCTTAGTTTAACACCACCTAATTTTAAAAATCATTTATGTCGTCTCTACGAAAACTCTCTCCTGTCTTAGCCGACGTACCCATTCCATACGCTCTTTATTTATGAGCTCAATCACAACGGTATCTCTTAGTTTGTTCTGTATAATATGTTTAAAGATTATTACTACAATTGTCAAAATATCAAAATAATAGAAGAAAATTGTTAGGAATTTGCAGTATGTTTTTTGTGATATTTCAAAATTCATGTTGTATAATAGCGGAATTATATTACACAACATTTCACGAATATCACAAAATATAGAGTTAAATAATCCAACTATTTATACCACTGACATCATAGACTTGGAGCATATTAAAGGCTACTAAATTGTTTTGTCTTCATTGTTCATAATAGGAGAGACAACACACACTATATATATTTTAATTCTATGGATAAGTAAAATGTATGAAAACTCGAATAAGACAGTAAGTAATTGTTGTTTACAGGCACAATTCGTCCGGTTCCCGGGAATATTTGGATTCTGGCAGCGGTCGTGAAAAGGAGAAGATTAGAGATAAACGTGACATAAGAGACAGAGATTTGAGCAGAGACAGTAGAGAATCAACACGAGACCGAAGGGACTCCGGTAGCGGTAGAGACCGCCGCGACTTGAGCAAGGACAGGGACCATCGGGAGAGTAGAGATAGAAGAGACCGCAGGAGTAGAGAGAGGGAGAACGACTCGTGGGACAGGGATAGAAACTACAGTAGAGAGAGAGATTACAGAGACTCGCGTAGTAGAGAGAGACCTACGAAAGATTACAGGGAGAAGGACAGAGAGAGGCATAGAAGGCAACGTCATTCTTACGATGAAGATGAGGAAGAGTGAGTTTTATTATATCTTATTACTAGCTTATACTCGCGACTTCTGCCTCTGCATTTTTTTATTATTTTAACAATATATATTACTAGCTTCTGTCCGCATGAAATAGTTACCGTCTCCGCAGCGCGCGCAGCGTAAACTCTTGTAAGAAAAACACCCTAATTTTGAAACATTCTTCATTGCTGTTCCGCTCTTTTTGGTCTTAGCGTAAAATATATACCGTATAGCGTTATTTGGTAAATGACCTACCTAACACTGGGGAAATTATTCGAATCGGTCCAGTGGCTCCCGGGATTAGCGCGTTCAAGCAAACAAACTCTTCAGCTTCATAGTATTAGTATAGATTTGTACAGAAATTAAAAAAAAAAAATCAAAAAATAAATTCATGGAAGAAGATACTTTGCTTACAAAATTCTTTATAAGCAGTGTTATCCGTTTCCTTATCCTCTCATACTGCATGCGCACGGCTTCGCTTGCCCTACTTCTCTACAGCAAAAAATACGAACGCATAGTATCCTATATAAATCGTAGTTATTTAAAACTTTAATAGCTTTGTATTCAATGAATATTTCGTGGTATTGATTGAAATAACGACTAAGTATAAGAATAAAATCTTGAAAATAATGATCCAAATTTATTCAGTACTTTTTGTGTGATGTGCGCATCGACAGACCTCTATCATTTTATTTATATAGATATAAAAGTGGGTTTTATTATATGATCTTCTTTAGCACGACTACAGTTTTTTTTTTCGAACTCACTACGCTATTGACCCAGCAAGGTCATAAAAACTTCACCGGACTACTAAGGCGAGCGCTTGCGGCACTCGGCCGATTTTATTTGAGCAACTAGCTCAAGGGTGCACGGCACACCTCGGCCTGGGCTGCTGCCCGACACGTCAATTCGCGACCTATCTGAGCTGACCTGAGCTAACTATTCATACATATATTAGTTGCTGGAGCATATATGTGTACCAAGCAAAACCCTTCCACTTTCATGTGTAAGCGTGTATGCGTGCATGTCCGTGGGGGTGATATGTGTACTGTTGTTGCAGTGATGTAACATTTAGTGTCACTGTATCGCGCGAGCAGCGCACTCAAGGGCTCCACGCCGAGGGAATGGACCTAGGCTTGAGCCTCTGCCGAGGAGGGCCTAATCTGGTTCACAACTAAAGTGTCAGCGACAGATTTACCTTTTGTAGGTAGTTATCGCTATGCTACCTTCCTGCAAGCCTCTTGGAACCTAAAATGTGATAAACTAAAATGGAGTCACTATGACGGGTTTAGCAGTATATACAGTGCCTAACACAATTGTTAGTTTCCCCACCACCCGATTTGTGCGTACCATTGGTATTGATGAATAAGTTCTTCATCATTCTCCACCTTTCTACAGTTACAGTGATGGGTGCGGATCTGGTAGATCGTCACCTCGGGATAGATGGCCAGATCAGCGATGGAGGAGAGATGGTAATGTATCATCTATATTGAATAGAAAATATATTTATTTAAATCGATAGTCGACTTTGAAAATACATAATAAAAAACTTTAGTGAAAGTAACGTTGTTCGTTATTATAACATATTTTTATACTCAATTATTACGGTGTTTAATTTATATCCTTGAAATAAATGTTTGATTCGATCGTAAGTTTAGACATTTTTCATTAAAAAAAATGTTTATTTTAATACAAAACTTCAGTATATTTGTTTATACTTTATACAGATATATTCCATATTATCTAGAGATATGATTATACAGCGATATATTGTTTCTAGAAAAAAACTACGGGTCACTAGGTTGGCGCGAAACCAGACGCAGGGCCGAAATGAGACAAGCTGAAGATAGCGAGAAGAGGTTAGTATGTGTAGTGTATAATGCAATATTTCACATTAGTATGTTTGTATGTAAATTTACCCGCTGTTTGAACGTGCGAGCATGCATGTCTATTTGCGAGTATGCGTGTGTATTTGCGAATGTGCCTGTGTATCCGCGAGTGTCCATGTGTATCTACGAGCGTTCGTGTGTATCTGCGAGCGTACGTATGTATCTACGAGCGTTCGGTGTATTCGCGAGTGTTCGTGTGTATCTGCGAGCATACGTGTGTATCTACGAGCGTGCGGTGTATCCGCGAGCGTGCGTGTTTATCTGAGAGCATGCGTGTGTATTTGCAAGCGTACGTGTGTATTCAAAATAACTGAAAACACGAACGAAACTGAATTAGTAGAGATGAGCTTATTTGGAGTATTTTTCATTGTAGATACGGATCAACACTCGGTTGGCCGGCGCGACGTTCCACTAACACGCGACGTGATACCGAACGCGAACGGGAATCGAACCGCGATCTGACGCGAGACTTGCGCGATGTAAGAGACTCTAGAGACACGAGAGATGCAAGAGATACCAGAGATGCACGTCGGAGGATCAGACGCGAGGAAACCCGGGCGCGAATTCGTGACTATCGCTTCTCGAATGATTTCTCGCCGCGTGAGAGAGACCACACCTCTCCGTTCGATGATTTCCAGGAATCACCCGTTTCAACCACCAAGAAGAGAACACCCTACTCCAGTTTGGAGGGAACCAGGTAAATTCCACACGCTCAATATTTTAAACAACTTGTTAATTATCTATTTATTATAAAAGTATACTAAGGTAAACAAAGGATAGTCAGTAAAAAATTTCAGAAGTCTGCAAAACGGTTGCTATCTTTTGTGTCTAATACAAGCTTAAGTGATAGATAGCAAGACACGAATAATACAATTCGTCAGAACAGACTTTTCTATGTTCACTGTATGCAAACAAGTTTTTATGAGTGTCACTCAACGAATATTCAAAATATAGTAACCCCAAAACAAACAAAATAATAAATCAATTCAGTCTTTGAAGACACTAAGACTGTTCCACTAATTCTATTTTAAATATACCAAGAACTATACATTTATTTAGATCGTTTCAAATTTATGTTTATAAATAAATAAGCCAAAATATTATGTAATAACATAAACCAATGATGATTTTAATACATATAGGGTAATTTATTTAAAAAATTATATAAAATGCATCCAAGAAATGCTTACATTTTTGGAAACGATCATGTAAATCATTAATTACTTAGCAATAAAGCTTAAAAAATAATTGATATAAATAGATTCGCATATGAACCTGATGAAGCAACAGCATCACCGCTTTCGGGTAGCAGCGCGCGCGCACGCGATGGCGATTCGCCCGCAACTCGATTCCGATTCGACTCCGACTCGATATCCCCTCGGTCTATGTTCGAAGACGATTTCACAACGATATCGACACCACGAGCCCGCGCCGCCTCCATAGCCGAGGAGGACGAGGAAGTACCGCCGTTACGAACGAAACCGACACAATCGGTTCAATCGAATCACAAAGATATAAAAAAATCGGAATCGATAAACATATTCACGAGGGACGCGGACCCGTTTGAGGGGGACGCGTTTTTCGCGTGCACGGGTTCGGACCGTGTCGCGAGGCGGGAAAACTGGCCTGGTGATTTCCAAGGATTCGATAACGCGTGAACTACTCTTTCTCTCCAACATGACGGTTAGAGCAAGAGTCTCTAAAAAATGTAAAATGTGTCCCTCAAAATGTATCAAATTTGAACGGCGTTCCTGGAGCTGGGGGTAAATTTTGACGTATTGTATAATTTACAAGCTGGACCGCCAGACGTTGACCTGCTTTGTAAATAAAAAAATCTTGAAATCAAACGCCAACGCCACATATCGCGTCCATCTATGAATCTATCTAATTCTTGGATCCTCTTCAGCACAGGCAAAAAAATCATCAATAAATCGGTCTAACCGTTTAGGAGTTCAGTCACATAAACACATACACTTCAATACAATTGATTTGCTCTATTTCTTTCATAGTTTTGTTTGTACAATGTAACATGGACAACTTTTATTATACGCTGTATTAATTTCACGGTCTATGTTTAGGAGGAATTTATTTACATAGACACATACATTTGATTACAATCGATTTGATCTATGTATTTTTTTCATAGTTTTGTTTGTACAATGTAACATGGACAACTTTTAATAAACGCAATATTAATTTCACAGTCTAGCCGTTTAGGAGTTCAGTCAATATAAACACGCGCATTTAATTACATTGATTTATTATATTTATTTCATGTTTTTGTTTGTACAATATAACATAGACAACTTTTATTCCACGCAATATTAATTTCAAGTAATAAATACCCCCTAAGTAGCGCCATTCGGGTAATTTATGGATTTATTATTTGACACATTTTGGTGGACACATTTTTGGATAATACCCATGTGAGATACTTCTCCTCCCTCTCTTCAACCTCCACCTTTATACTGTCATACGTAGTGTAGTGACACGCATTATGATTAATGTCATTTAATACTTCAAATATATTTTTTTCGAATTTATTGAAACCACTGGATATGAGTTGTTTAATTCTCGATAAAATATTTATTATTGTTTGCAGCCTGATAAACGTATTAAGTTGTAAAAGACATTATTATTTCGTAAAATAGTATCGATTATGTTTCGGTACTATGTTGTTCTTAATCCCTGATTTTAGGTGTTCTTTAAAGAAACAAAAAGTCCCTCAAGAAAATTGTAATAAAACGGAATAGTATTTATTGTGCAGTTATTTACACGATTATAGAGGTAATAAATACAACGAAAACTGCACACTTCACAGTGGTATTAATTTATCAAATTCTGCATAATAATGTGCAGCAGTCCAGATATTCTAACTGCGACCATTCGAGTCTTGCCATTTAAAATTAAGTGTTTTTTGAAAGATCTCGTAAACAGATATGTTTATAAAAATGTATCTTCTAAATATATTTACGACGTACATATATTGAAGTATGTTCTTTTTTCATATCATGTATACCATTTAGGACGCTTGATAACATGTAACAATATACATAAATCATGCTGTAGGTCCACATATGGGGAACTAGAGCAAGCAAAATCTTTTTTAAATATAAAAAGTAACACACCCTTTGCGTATATAAAACTCGAATTAATAACTGTATGATGATATGAAAAAATATAAAAATTGTATTAGATTGTAAGATAACGTGTTATTTATTATCTGTAATGTAATTTAGAACTGTTTAATTACACCCATTGACCATTGTCACCCTCTAGTATTATGTGTACTCACAGACATGTATGAATTTGAACGACGTTTCAACTTTGTATGTGCCTTTAGACGCAACCTGTGATATATATAAGCAACACCCTTTACTCTTATTAATTTTTTATTTCATTATATATTTTTCATAAGACTTGACTATCTTCTGGCATTCGCTTCAAGTATTATTTCGATATACATTTTTCCGTGGTATATTTATCCGATATAGATTATCTTTAACCAAAGGAGCGTATTTAGTAGTAAGAACTTTCAGTGAATGTAAAGTATTATTACAAACAATTTACTGAGGATACAGAAGATTGAGATTATTAATTATTTTATTCTGCGGTCGTTAGTCATTGTTATTATTCTTGACAATGGCAATTTTGTCGTCGGTGTTATCGAGACGTGCGACAAGTATTATGCAACAATCAACAAGTGTAAAAGCGAGCGCAATTTACGTTGGTCACACTCAAAGTAACCAAATGAATAACAATTATTTATTTCATTATCATAATATTGCTATAAAAAACAAAAAAATACATTAACCAACAATAAAATAACTGACGACTGTTTAATTACTATAACAGTTTAATAGTTGCTGTAAATTAACTCAATAGTTTAATTTATTATTGATATAAAGCTGTTATTATCATCCGTAATAATGTATATAATATAATAATATATACAAGTTTAAAAAATGTAATGTTACCAATATTATCATTTTATATGTGGCTTTTTTTTAATAGATATGTACCTGATTTTCTTGCTTTGAAATTAAAATGAGTATGGGAAGTATATCAATACTAGATATCTATGTTTAACTTTTTTAAAATTTATCTAAATTAAAATAAATTATATCCATAGTTACTTTGCTTCCTGCAACAAGCAGAATTCACGACGAAATGTGCCAAGCTTTTTCAATAATCTAAATTGAATCTTACTTGAATTTTCAATTTCAATCTGTGTTTTGTGTAGACATACAAATACTCTTATAATACCAGATGACTGTTTAAAGGTTAACACCCTTCAATCGTTGAGTAGTTCATGGTCACATTTAACATATGAAATAATAATACCAAAACAAATACTAATAAATAACAAGGTGAATCTACAACTTTTAAAAGTATTGGAACGATACTTTCAAACATAAAAAATCACACATAGCTTCAGTGAACAAAATTCAAGTGGTGCTTTTCAAAGTTAATCATTACGCAACTGCTTATCGTGGGAACGCCGCACTGTTGGACAACGGGAAGTGGGACGCGAGCCAAGGAGTACGTGACACTGCGTCCTGACGTTGAGTGTATATTAGTTTTGCGTTTCTCGAGATAATTAAGTTAAATATTAAGCACCTATTTTTCCAATTAATTTAGAACGAGAAGCAAGTAATGAGAGTATTGTAACTGTTTAACCAGTCATGCGGTATAAATGTCTTTAATATTGTTGCTGTGAAATCATATATAATAAAAAACAACTGATCAATAAAAACTCCATCGAGTGTCGAATCCTTAAAATATAATTTGTTAATATTCATATATAAATGTGGGCACAAAATGTAGTATACCCTTTCCTTTTAGTTAAATGTAAATATTTGCTGTCAAATGTTTTTTTGCGTCTTATTTCGAAATTTATATATTTATTATCATACAATTGCAATGGTATCTTGAAATAAAGAGAAATGATCTTTAGGACTGACAAACACTCCAGGAAAGAAAAAAAACAGATATCATGTCTGTCTTTTGTTATATATTTATGGTCATTATTGTAAACAAATCAATAATAATATATAATGAGTTTTATATTGTAACTAACGAAGTCACTATTCTTTGGACATTCCTAGAAACCTTTACACTGTGTATGGACATACAAAATGAAATATAATTTTTAATGAAATTGTTTCAACGTTTAGTATAAATATTATAGTTTTTAAAGTTTTACAGTGCATTTTTACTAATATGAATTTAAAGTATTCCTCTTTTTTAAATTCTACATTTATTATCGAAATGATTTAGTATTTAAGTATCTCCATGTTAAATTATAGATTATAAATTACATTATGTTCACTCAATCTCATTAACTTTATTTCCAATCGAATCAACAGGCTTCAATAATGTGTTAACCATTTATTGATTTTATATTAAGTAGATAGTTAACTGTGATATAATTGTATTTTGACTTCTTGTCTTGCTTTTGTTTATTTCCTTATTTAAGAATTGTGATGATATTACAAAATCGAGGTGATATATTTTTTTCTTTAAAACTATGAAATTTAGTGTGTACGGAGTTATTATTGCATAATTAATTTATAAATAATTATTATTTCTAATATTATATCAACATTATAGATCAACTCTTCCTATTTTGAAACGAGATTTAATGCATAATAACCATATGCTTTGTAATGATTGAATATACACATGTTAATATAAAAATACATATAGAAACAAAAATGATATACAATATATGTTAACAAGCACTAGTGACGCGGTGTAATAATCAGAAACTATCGATATCCATAAAAACGGCTAAAGAGATGAACTCTCGTCACAATATATAATACTAGCTTTTGCCCCCGAATTCGCTCACATAAACCTAAGTTACAACCTATCTCTTGGAGGACTTTTTTCTGGATGAAAATATCTTGCTTTTTGAGTACGTACGACAATGCATGCAAAATTTCATTATGATTAGTTTAGTAATTAAGATATGAAAACGTAACAAGCAAAATCATATACTCGTTCATAATATTAGTCAGTTATATGCACCAAAATATTGTGTTACATTTTATTTATTACGGAACATTAGCGCGAGTCCGTGTCACACTTTACCAGTTTTATTATTGGATCTGTTACTTTATACGATTACAGTAAAAAAACGTATTATCTTTGAAAAGACAGTCACTGTAAGATAGAGACGAACAACATACGATATTCGTAATTTTTTATTATCTTTGATATTCACAAAAATAGAAAATGTCGATAGTTTTCTTCTCTCATTATCGATAGTTTCTGAACACTATTGCACATACAGCACAGCAGTTCTAATTAAACAATTGTACAGTGAAAACTGCGTTATTAAAATGTAACTATAATTTCAGCTACCTATGTAATACTAATATTGTAGAATTCATACAAGTTACTCTCAATCTGGAGCACAAAAAAGATTTTTGTAGAAAAATTTTGGGAGTGTATTATAAATATATAATAGTGCTTTCAGAATTATTATCTATCATTCTGAGACAATGTATTAAGGGACACTATTAAATAATTATATTCAATTTATACGAAGTAGGTACACATGCATATACCTAAATGTTACCTAAACTTAGTAATGTAAAGTCAAGGTTTTGTATTAATGTATTTTTTGTACATATTGTAGCTAGAGGAGATTTAATTATGTGCAATTATTACCACCTCTATGGCGCAATACCAAAGGTATTTATGTTCTGTAACTGTTGTGTAAAATACTCGAGTTATTAAAATGATTAAAAATAACCGAAGTTTGAATGTTTTTGTTTTAAATTAAATTATTCCTATTAGTTTCTTTCGAACTGACTACGCTATTGACCTAGCAAGGTCTTAACAGCTTCACCGGACCACTCAGTGTTTAGTTTTTGTATCAAAATAAATGATACTAAAAGTTGATAATTCTGGTAGATTGATAATAATATATGATAATACAACAACAAAAGTTCTATATGTAATTGTAAGGTAAACGCGGCAATGGAGAATATACTGCAAATGTCATTGAGTAGTAGTCCAGTGAAGCTGTTAATACCTTGCTAGGTCAATAATAGCGTAGCCGGATCGAAAAAAAGGTTATCGAGTCTGAGCTAAAGTCTCCATTTGAGCTAATGCGATGCAAATGAAATTTTCTTACATGAATTCTATTTACATTTTGTACATACACTCGATACAAAGAATGTCTTATAGACTGAGAACACAACATAATAGGCTTCTTTAAATAACCCATCTTGAAATAACAGCATCCTTCAAATGACTCTGGCCTTCTAGAATATTTACATCCTTTATTAAAATGTATGAAAAGATCAGAGAAGCAATCTTCAAGAGGACTTCGTCTACAGCAACTTAAGATATGTGATTGTAGTCTATACACTGGAATATTGTGATAGTGACTATTTATCTTAGAAGTACAAAATAAACTTACTCTGACGCAAACGGAAATTGATATACCTGTGGGCATTACAGTCATATTTTGGGTAACTTTTTAATTTTTCTTTATAGAAAAGTGCTCGAAGACTGCATCTATCAATATGAGTTCAAACCTGCATTGAGCCTGGATAATCAATTACGGAAAATATCTTCATAAACTCTATAGTGTTAGGACTAGTACTGAATTAACGGATGAATGACACTTCAAATTGCAAAGGATTTTTGAAGTTACTTTTAGCGTGACTAGTACCTAATTGGAGTTTCGTGTTGCATCGATATGAGAATACCATAAAATATAATCAAAATTTCTTTTTACTTATGGTACCAGAATGAATTAATTCCTACGTCTGTCCTAGTGGACGAACATTAATACTAGATAATCTATGGTAGTGCTGACGTAATTCGTAACAATGACAGCTCGATTGTCAAGTGACTTCTAGTTTGCTGTCAAAATTCTTGTATTTTTATAAGTTGTACAACAGCTGTTCTTTGTTATTTTTTATCAATAAATTCGCTACAAGCGAATCAATCAGGTAGACTTTAATTTATAGTTAAGGTCATGGTAGATATTTATAGTATCTTTGTTATTTATGAAAATGAAACAAAGGTATGTATTGTAGAATCACAAAATTAGCCAGTCGCTTTTGTTTACGTGTTACAAAGTGTTTATTATGAATAGGATGCGTCTGATGCACGGGGATGATATGAACGCACAGAATATGCTAAACAATAAAAAAGATGATGATGAATGCCACACAGAAATTCAGCTATACAAAATAAAACCACAAGAACATTTCATAGAGGCGCAGGTTCGAGAGGGTGATACGTTACAAGCCATCGCCTTAAGGTTCTATTGCTCTGTAAGTATATACGTAAGCTGCTTTTATATAAAATCGGAAATCAACTATTTTTGTAGATATAAATTATAGAAACGGCTAAAAATATTATGTTAGTAATTATTTTACTTTTAAACATTTACTCATAATAATTATCATTACATAGTATAAAACAAAGTCCTCTGCTGCATGTGTTTGTTCGTGATAAACTCAAAAACGGATTTTCATGCAAGTTTAACCAGTTGGTTGTCCCGTGAAGCTGTAAAGGCCAAAGAATTAAGGACAATAGCGTAGTCAGTTCGAGAAAAAAAAAAAGTTTAACCAATGGATCAAGTGAAGCACAAGAAAGGTTTAGGTATATAATATGTCTATATTTTATCAGGGCAGGATATGCCCGCCGAGCCGCTAGTAATTTTTTTTTTATGTCATAGCAGGCAAAAAAAAACAGACTGGTCACCTGATGTTAAGTAATCACCGCTGTCCATAGACACTAGCAACACCAGAGGTGGTGGGACTTGGGGGAGGGGGAGCAGAGGTGTTCCCCCAGCGCTCTCACTGACTGAACGAAACACAACAATGCAAGCACTGTTATCTCACATTGGTTTTCTATTAGAGGGTGGTACTACCCCGGGTGAACCAACCCATTTATGCTGAAACCAGTAAAAATTCAGTGTGTCTCTACCACCTACTATGTATTAAATGATTGCTCTGACCAATTTCGGCCATGGCGACCACTTTGACACCTAATTAGAGAAATAGCGCTGGTGTGCTCGAAGATGGCTTATGTAGCCTATCTTCATGGCGAAACTCCATATAATATACCAGTATATATATATCCTATATATATATATATATATATATATCCTTATAATATACCACTGTGTGTAAGTTTATCTATAAAGGATCACTTGTTCTCTGATGATAACATGTTTGTTCTGTAGTTACTGTTCTCTTGTTTAGTATTTTCATTTGTTCATTCATTTAGGATATTTATAGCAATAATGATGATAAAATATACACTGTTCTCCATAAATGATTCTATGTAGATCTTTACCTACTATGTATATATATATATATATATATATATATATATTTAATCAATATATTTAAGGAAAGTATTATCCTTATTAGTTATAGTTATAGCTACTTGTAAGTTAAATTAATCTGAATATTAATTGTACAGACAACATTCTTTGCAAAAGCTATACTAAATTTGACACCTTGTATTATCTAGACTGCGTTCCGGTAGTAGCTCACAACGCTCACGCTCACGACCGCCAGTTTTCCCGTCCCACTAGCTCGCGAGCGTTGCGATCGTAAGAGCTAGTGGAACGCATTTGTGGGCGTTTTGAGCGTTCAGATAAATAATAAAAATGGCGATCTAGAAAAAATAAAACAAAAACTTTGAGAGGTTAAGTTACACTCTGTAAGTCTTAACAGTAAATTCATATAATTATGAAATTCATTTAAGTATATTAAAGAAACAATGTATAATTCAATTTTTTTATTTTAATTATCATAAAAACATAAAAAATGACCTTATTGGTTAAATGAAAAATATTAAATTACCATGAAATAATTATAAATTAATTTTGAAATTGAATTTTAGAATTCACATTTTTCAAAAGAAGTAAAATTATCAAAACTTTATTAACTTATTTCATTTACGTATTTCAATACAATATGTTATTTAATATAAATATCCTATACCGTATCAAGTAATGACATTTTCACGGTTGCCATCTTTATTGAGAATCCCGCCAATTTTGACAGCGTTCACGTTGACCGACGTCTAGACATGGGGCGTCGTGAGCTTCGCGTGAGCGTATGTTATGACATCATCAATGACGTTTTCTCCACGACCGCAACGCTCGCGTTTGTCTAGTGGAACGGCGAAAAGGGCGTTGTGAGTGTTGTGAGCGTCTCCCGGAACGCGCCCCTAGTAAATTATAGTTTGTTTATTTTTTGTTTCACTTTTTACACATTGACTTCTTTGATTTATATTTTAATTATTTAGCATTAAATAGAAATATGTTTATTGAAGGAAATGGTGAGATAAATTACCAGATAATAATTTACAAGAAGTACACCTTGAACTACTTTAAAACAATAATACACAGTAATATAAAAGTAATTAAAAGATAACAATTTAATACAACAGTAAAGAATATAAAAAAAATAAAGAAATCAAAGACAAGTACTCCTTGAAAATATTGTGTGAAGGCTTGGATGTACATATAAAAAGTGCCCAAACATTATTTGCAGGGGGGATAGTTGAGATTTATACCTACCCCATCCCCGCCCTGAAAAAATGACATTACATAAAATAAATAAACAGAATTGTAACCATTGTGAAGTATGAAGTAGGTACATATTTTTTCCCTCCCTGAACCAAAAGTTTGGATACTTGCCTACTTAAATGGTTTTATCTTCAGAGAACAGTCATATGATGCATACACTTTATAGGCAGTCACTATATTGAGGTACTTCATGTACCTCATACTTCATGATGTAGGTTATTTATAACCTACAAAGTAGTATGATAACAAAGATCATTGTATTTGTAGTGTAAATAATACTGGTTATTTTTAAACCCATGTCCTTGTCATAGTGGCATTTCTAATTTCCATGTGTGACAATCACATGGCAATTAAATTAGCAATTTGTATTATGTTGCTGTCATTAAACAAATACCCTTATCAGGTTGACATTTATAATTCCTGTGAATCACATATATATTTAAGTATACAAATTGTTTTTTACATGTATTAAGTCTTTTACAGTGTTTTTTACACTGAAGTTTATCCTTACACAGTTATATGTATTGTATTCATTATGTTGACTTAAAATTAGATTTCTGCCTGTTATATTATATTTGCATTGATTTTTTAGGGACTCACTTAACATAGTGTGGAAACACATGGTTCTAATAAAAAGTACTTTATTTGTTGACAAAAAGTATAAAGTATTAATATATAAGTAAACTTTAGGTTTGCCATACACACAAATATTTTATCTTTTAGACACAAAAAAATATTATGTCAAGTCATTAAAGTGAGATAATGAAATAAAACAAACCACCACATATATCTTCTTGTTTATTTGTCACAGATCACCTCATCTCGATCTTAACTGTAGTCTGGTGAAATTGCAAAGACCTCACTTGGTCAATAGAATTCGAAAAAAAAATCGATCTTAAATGCTAAATAATGATAGCAAATGTTAATGAAAAGAAACATTACTTTTTTTCTAAAACTAACTGAAGTTCATAAATTTTTGATAGATAACCTGCTTAACTAGAACTCAAATTGGCAAAATCTTAAAAAATGTAATTAATGTATTTTTGTGTTACATGTAGAAAGGGTAAATATTTTTTTTTCTATATGTGATCATAAAATTTGCCATCACTCAAAAGGAACCTATTTTTCCGAATTCAAGCAATTATTTTTTGTATACATTTTTGGTGAATATTTAAAATAATATATTCATCTTTTGTTCATAATTTCTATAATGACCCATAATATTTATATTTATACACCAAATGCTTTACATAGCCACACAAAAAATTAATCCATACATTGTGTAAGGCCTTCTGATGGTCTTGTTGAAACAATTAATTTGGTCAATAACAATTCCATATCTGCCAGAGTACTGTCATGTTTAAAAATGATATTGTGTCCCTGCTTCAGGGGACCCATAAATTAAAAAGTTGTGTAGATGCTGAAATATTTTACAGTATTTTTCACTTGATAAGTGTATCCAAAAAGTTTTTTCTACCAAACCTACCATCATTCTTGTGAAAATCATTGCCAATGGTATTTGTCTCTTTGGATACCATTCTCCATACTACCATAAAATTAAGTTTATGCTTTAAAAACTTATCTCAAATTAATCAAATAGTTCTTGGTATTTATAGGTAGCTAACGAAAATTGCAGTGCACCAGATATAATAAGAAATAACACAAAATAAAAAAAAAACGATAGCTTGTTTAAAGTTAGAAACTAATTAAAAATGGAATATTGATTATGTATTCAAATATTTTTTTTGTTTTCCTAAATACATACGTAATGCAAAGTCCTTTCTGAATATACATTGTTGTAATTTAAAAACTTTTTATCCTTATACATATGATTTGTATCTAAAATTTCATGAAACAAAGACGTTTTTCAATTTCGTACTGTCCGTTTACTTCTTTAGTTCTTCTAAACTATGCAACACATTTTGATACAATATTGTTATGAAAAAAAAAATTCTTTAAGGTTTTACATATATGCTATATTTATATACAGGAAAGTAAAGTTGAATCTAAAAATGTATGGTGTTAATCTATTTTAACCCCTCTATATATTTATTCGTCTGAAACCTTGGCACATAAGTATGATAACAGCTTTCATATGCAAATATTTAGGAACATTTTAATATATGTGGTATCTGATAACAGACATTTGATTCATATATTTATAGACATTAACGGTGTTATTACAAAGAGTTAAATACTTGCTATAAAACGGTTTCTAAATGCACCGCGCTCGCTCGAGGTAAGTTCGTGTTATTCATTTTTCGCCAGTCTAACCTAATCAAAAGAGCAAGATGGCGAACATTCAGCGAGCGTGGTACATTTAAAACGTAACCTCTTTAAAGCAATTATTCAATACGTATTTAACTTTTTCCTAATAACACCGTAAGTATTTCTTATTAAACAAACGTCATTTTTCCAGATTTCAGAATTAAAACGAATCAACCATATACACAAAGACAATGAAATATTTGCAAGACGAACAATCAAAGTACCGGTAACACCATATTCGGTGTTGACAGAACTAATTCCTGTCCAGCCGCCTGAACCGACACCATCCACATCGAGCCAAACGCTAAATTCATTACAGGAATTATTGCAAAACAACGACGTATCTGAACCAGATAGAATTATTTCGACGCCAGAACATGCAAAACATTCTATAGACTGTAATGCGGTTGTTATGAATAGTACGTTAGCGCCTTCAGTAATTCCATACACGGACATGGAACCTGCAGAACCAATTACAGAAGATACCCATCTATTACCAAATAATCCCAAAGTATCAGTTGAAGCGGTGGTTGTGAAAGAGTTGACGTCGCACGGTGCGGATTTTGGACTAAAATGGATTCATTTAGTATGTTTTATGTTGATACTCGGAGTAGTGGTACCTCTAGTTTACATTATGTTTTATCTTGATAAACCTGAACATCCGTAATTGGCCGATCAGCTTACAAAACACTCGACTCGATAACAGAACGTCATCACCACTAATGGAAAGCTTTAAATTATGATGATTCATAAACATTTTATATATCATTATAATATTGTGGACACAATGTGATTCTTGTAATAAATGTTAATATTTTTTTATGAATTTTATTATTCAATGAATGGTAATAGCCTCGAATGTATATTGTTCTAACTAACCATGATTAACCAAATTAAATAAAAATAAACGTTATAAAACATACGCTCACGTAACATGTTCGGCTGTCTGTTTTATACGATTGAATGAATACAACATTTGCCTACATTACCTACTGATTTTATAATATATTTTGTAATATATATGCTTATATAATAATAACTAGCCGTAGCCTAGTGGTAATGTGCTCGACTTTATACTTATCGACGGGGCGACGGTTCGGAACCCGACATTTTTTCATCAGATTAGGCCCCCCTCGGCAGCGGCTCATGCCTAGGTCCGTTCCCTCGGCGTGGAGCCCTTGATTGCGCTGCTGTTGCTATACAGTGACACAAAACCTTACATCACTGCTACAACATCACACACATCACCTACACACACGTGCACGCTTACACGCTGTTTTTCTCTTTCAGAGAAATAAACGACAAAGAGTTCTACCATTATTTTTCCCTATCCTATATGGTTTAGAGAAATTTTTCCGACACAAAATACATATAAGAGTTGTTGAGGCACGAATCCTTGGAGCACGTGCATGTTTGAATAACTCATATACGTATATCTAGATAGGTTAGCTCAGATAGGTCGCGATTTTTGCACAAAACAGCCGACAGCCCAAGCCGAGGTGTACCGTGCCCTTCAGTTAGTCGACCAAAGATCCCAAATCGGCTGAGTGCTTTCAGCGCTCGCCTCAGTAGTTCAGTAAAGACCTTTCCAGATCAATAGCGTTTTCATTTCGAAAAAAAATGCTTATATAATGGGTATATATAATTTGTCTATGTTTATATACATATGTGGTGTGTCGTTACATTTCAAAATGAGCTAAATTAAATTTTAGTCGTTTCTAATAATTATGTTATTTTTCAAGATATTCAAATGTTGTACAACGTAAAATATGAAGATCTTAAAAAAACCCGTATGGACAGAAATATTTGAAGTTTGTTCTCAGTGTATAAAAACTGGAAATCTTTTAAAAAATTAAACATGTTATGTGACAAATTAAAGTTGGATTTAGCTCATTTTGAAGTATACGACGTATACTCGTATAAAGGATTCTGACAAGATTAAGAAACCACCATTTTCTACGACTTGTAAAGTACCTAAGTCTCTGTAGACCATGGTTAATTAGGGCGTCCGTAACAAGCTGTCGCCCGCACCTCGCATATCTAAATCTATGGTTCTGACACGGCAGCGTAAATATGATTTCCCGGTACCACTATGGGCTGATTACATTTGCCTACGGAGCAATTCGTCTGACTGCTGGGCCTCGCCCTGTGTCACAAGATCACCTTCCAGACGCATCTCGCAACGGTCACGAAAAAAACTGCCGATATATATGCGCTGCGAGGGTGTGTTGGGGTCTAAGCCCGGAGATACGACGATATACCACACAGTCATAGAATCAGTTAGTCGTACACTGCAAATGTCTGGGGCCCCAAAGCGTAGAAACTCTCCGTAAGGACAAAATTAGGTGCGCAGCAGAGGAGCTTCGCCCAAAAAAATTCCAAAGCCGTACGGTTTCTTTGACCACTGTGATCGTCCTGGCGGATCTGCTTCCGTTGGACCTTCGCGTCCAAGAGACTCAAATCCTTTATATATAAAAATAAATAAATGAAAGACTAGGAAAATAGAGTTTAAGAAATTTGCACATAAGAATGTGAAAATAATTAACATACCAAAAATTGTTAAAGTCTGGGATTAAAATGTGCTAATGAAAAAAGATGGCCCACGATGTATAATTATTTCTGTGTTTGTTAGTTTTAATTTGAATTATCATTATATTTCGAAATCATGTTTTGAATGAATGAATTTTATTCATGAACTGAGGGGCTTAATGCTACAAGAGAATTTTATCCAGCAAACTAGTGGTGTTGTGTAGAAAAAACACTGTAAGTAATGCAAATAAATAACGTAAGATTGCGATGATAATATAAGAATGAGCTTAGAACTCTAGTATAGCTAAAACACAAATTATTAATGAAAAGATATACTGTTATAATCCATAGATGGCGTTAAACATATTATTTTCCTAGTCTTAATTATTTTGAACCATTTTTTTATTATTCTGGAGAATGGGGCTATGCAGGCCTTGGTCCTGTATCACTGCGACCATCTATTGTGATCGCCCCATGTTACTAAAGCTCCCCGTCTAGTCCTATAGTATTTAAGAACTGCAGGACTTTTTTGGCTGAGAGCATTTGTACTTCATCCGGAAGCAAAACATGCTTTCCCAGAATCCGGTTTCGTGTAGGCTTTAGTGGATCACATTCGCACAAGAGGTGTTTGAGTGTCTCATCTGCACTATCACAGAATCTGAATCATACATACATGATAATAGGTCTTTACCTATGAAATTGCCGTTCTGCAGTACTGGCCATTTCAAATCAAAATAACTTTTGTTTGGCTGAGATTTCTAATTTTATTTGAAAAAAATGGAATTCTTTTTCCAAAAGTAGTTTTTTTTTCCAAATGAAAACTCTTTTGACCTGGAAAGGTCTTTACAGCTTCACCGAACTATTGAGGCGAGCGCTAAAGGCACTCAGCCAATCTGCGACGTTTGGGCGACTAACTCAAGGGTGCACGGCACACCTCGGCTTGGGCTGTCGCCCGTTTTGTGCAAAAATCGCGACCTATCTGAGCCAGCCTAAGCTAATCTATCTAGATATACGTATATGAGTTCTTGAAACATGCGTGTGTACCAAGCATGCGTGCCTCAACAACATCCTACATGCATTTTGTGTCGGAAAAATTCCTCTAAACTATATGGGATAGGGAAAAATAAAGGTAGAACTCTTTGTCGTTTATTTCTCTGAAAAAGAAAAACAGCGTGTAGGCGCGCACGTGTGTATTGGTGATGTTGTAGCAGTGATGTAAGGTTTTGTGTCACTGTATCGCGTGAGCAGCATACTCAAGTGCTCCACGCCGAGGGAACGGACCTAGGCTTGAGCCACTGCCGAGAGGGGGCCTAATCTGGTGTGCGGGAATGAAATTTATCCCCAGACCACGGTGGCGTGGTCTGTGGTTACGCAGGCATGGGCGGAAACACGCTCTGTTTGTAGAGACAGGCTGGTAATGATCGTTCGCTGACGTAATTGAATCAGGAGGGTCGGTAAAAATGTGTCGCGGTCGTCTTCTATACTGCGCAGCGTTGGGTACGGGTTCATAGTTCGCGGCAGATAGCACTATTGGACTGGGATGATTCGCGGCTTTTTCGAAATAACTACGCGTGAGTGATTATATATACGCCCAGACAGAAGGCATCTCCAGGTCCCTGTGGAGATCCTTATTCCGGACGTACCATGGGGCACCGGTGATTTTACGTACGTAGGGCTACGTTCTGAGAACCTGCAACTTATAAATACGATTTTCGCGTGTGCAAAGTCCGGACAACTGTACGTCATAATCGGACGGATGCAAGTTTTATATAAAGTGAGTTTATGTCTGAGAGACATTTTACTCTTATGACAAAGCAAATGATGGAGACTACCCAAGACCATAGCGGCTTTGTTTCGTACTCTATTTGTGTGTGAATCGAAATTTAAGTCTTTATCTAATGTGACGCCGAGATATCTGACCTCGCCGGCCCAAGGTATCTCGATTTCGTATAGCCTGATGGGCGTTAGTTTATTAGCACGTTTCTTAGGATCGAAAATTATCGCGACGCTTTTTTCGGGATTTACTTCTATGCGCCATCGAAGAAACCAATCACCGAGTGTGATAACGATTTTTCCGATGCGTTTTCTGAGCCAATCCAGCCGCTAGCCATAAGCGTAGATAACTGTATCATCAGCATAGCAACCTACTTCAACTCCCGAGAGCTCAGGTAGGTCTCTGATAAACAGATTGAAGAGCGTGGGCGCGAGTATTGAGCCTTGTGGCACACCTGAGCGTTTCGGATGTGGCGATGACAGTTCACTGTCCACTCTAAAACGGAAGGTTCTATTTGTAAGATAATCGCGAATGATGTGAATTAACCTATCGGGTACACAAGCTAAACGTAACTTGTATATGAGCCCTTCATGCTAGACCTTGTCGAAGGTCTTGGCAACATCGATAAAGACAGGTATTGTACGTACCAAAAGTAGTCATTTGTTTATTGATTAGTGTTACATTTTCATAACATTGCAATCTTTTTTGTCTTCATGGATACGTTAAAAATTCGAGTAATTATGGAATATGAGTACTGTGGTGACAGCAACGCGGCACGCAACATCAACGACGTTTACGGAGCTAACACTACAAACCAACGCACCACCTTTTATTGGTTTGTTCGCTTCCGTTCTAGGAATTTCCACCAGAAAAATGAACCTCGCGGTAGTCCGAAGACTTTGGTCGAGAATGACGAATTAAAGGCGATTGTGGAAGCGGATGATACACAATCTACGGCTGAATTAGCAGCAGCTCTCGACGTTAGCGTTAAAACAATATTAGTCCATTTGCGCCAAATTGCCAAGGTAAAAAAGCTTCATAAATGGGTGCCCCACGAACTCAATGATCGCCAGCGCGAAGCACGCGTCGAGACGTGCCTTGCACTGCTCAACAGACACACAAATGAAGGAATTTTGGACCGCATTGTTACCTGCGATGAAAAATGGATTCTCTTTATAGTATATAAAATAAAATTAAGACAATAATCTCATTGTATCTTGTGATTTTTGAAATAAAATAATTATGACCAATAAACTAGACCGCTCTATATTAATTAGTTTATTGCCGTTGTATCCCGAGAGTCGAATGTATAGGTTCAGATGATTCAAAACCAAATTGCGTAACAACAAACATTTAAATATATAATTAATAGCAAAATTTTGTTTTATATATATGTATATATATAATTTTTGAAAATTACTCTTATTAATTAGTAGTATCTACTAATTGAACTATGCTACATGCCGTGTATCGGATGTTATATACGCTAAACCTATGGGCCCACATGTATATGGTTATGAAAGTTAGACAATGTTTTACTCTTATATACTATATTATGATCATCACATGGCTGGATTTACAGCATAACAATATACGATAACAACATAAAATAATGGGAATTTTAAAATTTCGCGTGTTGGGATAGTCCAATTTCCAATTTTATTATGTGGATATACATGCCCCTGAATCACGATAAAATTTTCAGCTGTATTCATTGCTTACTTTGTCTGTAACAGCCGCTAACGCTAGACGTGTTTTATGACCTTGGTGATTTTAGTTTTTTAAAAGAATTTTGAAATTTTCAGCAGTATTCATTGCTTTGTCTATAGCAGCCGCTAAGACTAGACGTGTTTTATGAGCTTGGCGATTTTAGTTTGTTAAAATAATTTTGAAACTTTCAGCTGTATTCATTGCTTTGTCTGTAGCAGCCGCTAAGGCTAGACGTGTTTTATGAGCTTGGCGATTTAGTTTGTTAAAAGATATTTGAAATTTTGCGTAAAAAATGAAATAAAATGTGTAAAACGTTAACAAAGGATTATGGTGTGTCTGTTATGAGTAAAACTAGAGTTTACGAGTTGTATAAGCGTTTACAAGATGGCCGTGAAGACGTTAAAGATGACGAGTGCCCCGAACGTCCCAAAACATCAACAACCGATGCAAACGTGGAAAAAGTGAAGGCAACGGTTATGCATGATCACCGATACACAATCAGAGAAGTAGCTGATGATGTTGGCATATTGATTGGCTCATACCATGAAATTTTTTTCGAATGTTTTGGGTTTGAAACGTGTGACAGAAAAATTTGTTGTTTCACTTCATTGCTTATTCGTGAATTTTTGGCCAAAAACAATACTGTAATAATGCCCCAGCCTCCATATTCGCTATATATGGCTCCGTGGGATTTTTTCCTATTTCCAAAACTAAAGAGAACCTTAAGAGGCCCACATTTTGCAAACATAAATGACATTAAAAGCGTATCGCTAAAAGAGTTAAAGGCTATCCCACAAATCGAGTTTGAGAAGTGTAGTACGGTGAAGCTGTTAAGACCTTGCTAGGTCAATAGCGTAGTCAGTTCGAGAAAAAAAAAAGAGTTTGAGAAGTGTTTCGACATTTGAAAGAAGCGCTGGCATAAGTGCATAATATCGAAAGGGGACTATTTCGAAGGCGACAACATTAATGTAGATGAATGGATAATTTTTTTTTTTCAAATAACGAAAATTCCCTTTATTCTTTGAACACACTTCGTATTTTACATTATTTTTATTATATATCAGTATATTTCTACGCTATGATTTCTTAAAATGGGGTGTAACGGGTGTCGAGTAATATCTTAAGACTTGAGACACCCAAGCCAACCTCACCTGCACGTGATGCACCCTGCTGATCAACGAACGAGGCAATGGCGAGAGCGGGGTGGTAGGGTTCTACAGCCTGACTGGGTCGCAACCACCATGTATATGGCGAAAAAGCCCGTCATAGTGACTCGCTTCTGCGCGTCGCGTTTCGGGATCAGCCTGTGCATATCCAGTACCGGGCGACTTTCGTCATTATGGCCGGCATGACAGCGGCGACCGGCGATGGATAATCTGTCTCTCGGTGGTTGCCGATGTTTTTGGATTGTACTACGCTTAACATCAGGCATAGTGCAGTCACTTTGTCGCGCTTCATTTACCCGATTAGGCCTCCCACGGCAACGGCTCAAGCCTAGGTTCGATCCTTCGGTAGGGAGCCCTTGAGTGCATTGCTTGCGCGATACAGTGACACACAAATATACATCACTGCTACAACACTACACGATCACCCCCACACACGTGCACGCCTACACGCTTACACATGAAAGTGGAAGGGTTTACTTTTTACCCTTATCGAACTGAAAAACTCTCAATTTTCCGATAATAAATATATGGACGAGTTGTTGAGGCGTGTATGCTTGGTACAAATTTACGTTTCAACAACTCATATATATATGAATAGTTAGCTAGGTTAACTAAGATAGATCGCTATTTTGCATGCAACAGGCAACAGCCAAGCCGAGTGTGCCGTGCACCCTTGAGATGGCTGCCAAGATAAAATCGGCGGAGTGCCTTAAGCGCTTTCCTTAGTGGTCCGGTGAAGCTGTTAAGACCTTGCTGGGTCAATAGCGTAGTCATTTCGAAAAAAGAAAAAAACGTGCTTCAATAAAAAATATATATATATTTATTGTTGTGATCATTTTTGTTTCGTCTTCTTTGTCATCGGGTAAAGATGAGTAAAACATAAATATACCAAAGAATAAAGTTTATTTATCTCTTCTATTACTTAAAATATTAATGTAACAAATCAATCAGTAGACTATTGATACAATCATAGTAATAAATCTTTCACAATATATAATTCTAGTTTTATGATAAATGCAATTTTACATTTCAAAGTATATCCAGAAATATAACAGAAAATGCTTAATAATTATTCCATTTTGATTTCAACTTATAATGTAACAATGAAAAACAACACTTCATTCAGACTTATCAAATTAATGATATACTAAAAGATTGGTATAATTATAATTTAGTAGTAATCCTAGTCTATTGCGAGAGTCTTATATGTAAGGACACATCATTGTTTTCTGGTTATCATTCCTGTGAGAATAGTTTCGTGAGCCTCGTGGAATACACTGTACAATTCATATGGTATTATAAGCTATGTTAAGCGATGATTTAATGTTCGGTTTTTACACAACTGGACTCAGAAGTTCCCGCGACCGAGGTGCGGGTTGCTCTCATGAACGCTGCGAAAATAAAAAATAAAAACAATCAAGGAAAACATGTCATGTGTTATTTATAAAATACAAATTCATAACAACATGAAAACAAAGCTCAAAGTAGTTAGTAACAACGAGAAACAGACGAACTGAATGTGAAGGAAGCGTGTTCGTGTCGGTTCCGAAGCGCGCGCCAGCGCTTTGTAGGTAGATTAGTGATTCCTTGTTAGCGAGTCAAAACAACAAAATCACTAGTCTTCCATACAACGCGCCGCGCCTGGCGACATCCGTTAGTTGATGAACACCTAGAAAATGTATGTTATTCACATAGATAATATTAGTCACAGTATATAAAATTATGACATAACCACAGATTTTATAAAAAGGCAGATATAGGGGACGAAACACGGTAAGATTCCCAACGAGAAAATACTCTTCGAAAGCAAATACCAAGTTGTAACAATTTAGAAAAACAAAACATATTGCATTGATAGAAACCCAAGCGATTCTTTTTAATTTTTATTATGTTGTCTAGTATTTAAATAATCTAGAATTATTGCCAAATATAAAAGAAGGAAACCAGAATGTTGTTTCATTGATATTAATATTTCAATAATTAATTAACTGACAATAAAACTGTAGGGACTGTTAAATTACACTGAAATATTTTCATTGATGTTGAGGTAAAACATATTTGTAAGAATTTAGGATTAAAAATGAGGCAAAACCAAAGAGCGGCAATTTTTATGTTTGCAATGGTTTGGAAACACGCGAATACTGAAAACGACATTGATACAGTTCCAAAGAGTAAATTACCGAGAAACGTAGGCAATTTAAATAACCCAAAAATCGAAGATTCAACAAGTTGGTGGATAATATTTCAAACACGATCACGGAATCAAGAACTATTTACTGATAATGAAATATGCAATCAAAATGGTCAACTATCATTCTGTTAGGATCCTAAATTTCAAATCCAAAATCATTTTTATATGACAGTTGGGACACACTATAGGGACCTTTTTATTTATCAAATAAAAAATAGTGTCACTATTTTCATTACCCTGACAATCTTGGAAGTACATTTATGCAAGTATTTCTACAGTATTATCACCAGATTGTTAAGTCACACAATTAAATTCAAACCCGAAAATTGTAAACCACACTTCCATCTACCTTTTTCTAAAATCTGTAGTGAAAACGGTAATCTAGACAAACGAATTGACGGAAGAAAGCAGAATTGTCGTAAATTGAAAAATCCAACTTTACACCAGAGAAACTATTTCAAAACTTTTTTTTTTAATATGGAGTGCTAAAACTACGTGGAAATTGAAGGTCGTATCGGTGAAAAATTAAATCGTAGGATAGCGAGATCCAGAACATTCGAAACGGTATTTCTTTGTAAGAGAATATGGTAAAAAGTATTCTAGCCCAAAATGCAAATTACGACATTTCCGCTTTCTCCCGTCGAAATGTTAATACAGAGATATATGTGGTTAATGATAATGATTCAAGAAATACACACGAGCTAGTTAGAATTAAAATGATGTGCTGAATATGGAAACCCAAAACGTAACTCATGTCAATATACAATGGGATGCTTCATTACCTGAGCATCAAAAATCGACGTCACAAAGCCAATAGACAGAGATTCTTATATATGTAAGCTTTAGTTTGGTTTGTTTGATGCCAAAGCGGGGAACTCTTGAAACATTCTAATGTCAAAGAAATGCATTATTAGTATTGATGAGTTTGTATACTGTAAAATCTTTCACTATCCTCAACCAAATTACATTGACAATTACTTCATATTTAAAATTAATTTATATTTAGCAAATATATGGCAGAATGCTGTTATTAACATGCGTGTGAGAATATATCTTTACAATAAGACGTAAGTTCCGTGATATCTCACCTGATGTCTTCTTTTACCTTAACACTAATAGTAATTTAGTATAATAATTAGTATTTTCGAGCAATAGCAACATTTAGAGTTAAACATATCTGTGGGGTGGTATGGTGTAAGAATATTAAAGCTGCATATGATTTCAAATACAGTTTTTTTTTTTTTTTTATTATTGTTATAATACTTTAACTACTACATTTATACTGTCAATCTATAAAAAATACAAATCACTATGTCAGATTTACACCACACTACACCATCCTTGCATAATATCGTTTCTTACTTTTTCAACCTTATACCTAAAAATAATTCATATTTGATTAAATAATTGGATTGTTAAGAAGATAATTTAATAAAATTTATAAGGTTTTTATACATAACTACCATATAGATCTATTTTGAGGCTAATTAGTTATTTGTATGTAGTATGTTATACAAATAAATGTATGTTTTCATACAAATCTATAAAGAGGTAAAGTGTGTGACGTTGTAGGGGGTAATCAGAGAGACTATCGGTCCGATTTGAAAAAAAAATTTCAGTGTTATATAGCTAATTTATCGAGAAAGTTATATACCATCATGTTAAGAAAATAGGAGCGAAGCAACAATGAAGAATGTTTCAAAATTGAGGTTTTTTATCCTCTTGAGACCTTTCACTGTGTGTTGGCTTTAGCCTAAAGTAACTATTCCACGTGAGATCGCCGGCAGAAGCTAGTCAATAATACGTATATTTTATTGTAACATTCTCACGCCCGCTAGTTTTCAGAGGCTACTGTATTTTCGATTTTAAATAATTATTTGCATGTACTATGACAAGTATGATTCGTTTTTGTTTGTTAAATTTTATTTTTCGATACCAGGTTGAAAAAATATCACAACGGGTGACATATTACATGATCGGGGTATGAGATGAATTCGAGTGATGTGAGACGGTGTACGTACCTCTGCTGTAGGAGATACTGGGCCATCTGTATGCGTTGCGGGGTGCCCGTGATGGTGATGATGCGGTCGTTGGAGCCGGGGAGGGGTTCCGCGATCTCGATGCCGGCGCCGCTCTCCGCGCGTATCTTACGTATACGGGACCCGGCTTTGCCTATTATCGCACCGGCCAACTGAAAACATACATTATTACAAATCATCATCATCAGAGAAGTAAGAGACCCACTACAGAGCCATAGGCCTCTTCCCGAAGGAAGGTATAGGCGTAATCACCACGCCAGCCCACGACTTATTGGTGATTTCAAACTCTAAGAAATTCACAGTCCTATATATTTTTCCCACATACAGTAGTACTACAAGAACATTTCTCAGGTTCGGGTTTCCTCACGATGTTTTCCTTCACCGTCAGCCGAAAGTGTTATCAATTTAAATTAGTAAATGTACGCGAATTCCAAAAAATTCGTTGATTACATGCCGGGGTTCAAACCTGCGGACATCGAAATAATATTCCACTAGGTCACCATGACTTTTTTTATATTACTATTGCATTTCCAATATATTGTAAGCACATACGAGTTGTCAGACATAAACGGTCTATTGCTTGCCTGTAAAGTCGGTTCATGGACGAAAATGTACTGTAATGTACATTTTTTTTAAATATCATATAGAAGGCAAACGAACATGCGAGTCACCTAGTGTTAAGTGATCACCGCCGTTCATAGACACTAGCAACACCAGGGGAGTCGCAAGTACGCTACCAGCCTGTGTTTGGGGGAATGGAGAGAAAAGGAGTGAGGTTAGAGGGGAGGAGAATGGGAGGGAGAGATGGGTCTCCGGCTCTCTCGCTGACCGAACGAAACGCAACAATGCAAGCACTGTTACTTCACGTCGGTGTTTCTGTGAGACGGTGGTGCTACCCCGGACGAGCCGACCCATTCATGCTGAAACCAGTAATAGCTTCAGTGTGGCTCTACCACCTACATAAATATACATGTAATGTACATACTTTTATGAATTGAATTAAGTATCTATACATATGATTAGAATGTAAACCTAAAGAGTCTGTACTTTGTCGATTTTCGTGAAAAAAATTGTTGCATGTGTCTAGGAATAAGTAATAGAATATATTTCAACCATTTTTAGATAATTCTATGTGTCTCTTTGCATGAACACGCATCATTGCTAAAGTACTGTATTCACAATAATCCCTCAGCAAGAAAATCGTAAAGTATATCCTCGAGAGTAACTTAGTGTTTGTTTCAATACGGTCGGTCCACTCTATCAAAAGCCGTTGTAGTTTTGTAGTCCGGTGAAGCTGTTAAGACCTTGTTAGGTCAATAGCGTAGTCAGTTCGAGAAAAAAAAACTTGCAGTTTTAATGACGACGCGACGTAAGTACGAGAGAAAAATAGACAAATATATTAACACATTCAGATAACATTAATCACTATTTTTTACATAAACTTCCACGCAGACGAAGTCGCGGGTACAGCTAATCCTATTATATAAATGCATCACAAGCCGAACGCTTAGGCCGATCGTGCCTCTCTATTGATTGTTTTACAATCTCGCTTGCACGCTCGGCTAAGGCGGAACGTGACAATGAATCATGCTTTTTCCTACATGCAGCCGACGTTCAGCGATTTATAAGGCGTTATTACGTCAAAAATTAACACACGTTTAACACGAGTTTCACTAAACAATGTATAAAATTTTAACCCCTTTTGAACATGTTTAATACACTTTATTACAAAATACAATGTGTTATAAGAGCCGAGTTGGCGAAACGTATGGTTTATGTATCTATTTGATGGGTCTGTCTAGTTATGATAAAAACTTGATTAAAATACTGAGAGCATAATTTTGTTTCGTTTTCGAAATTTAATTTTTTTGTGAAAGGTGATTGACCTTAAAAATATCTTCATTTAATTATTATCCCAAAAATAGTAAACTCGTGCTTTTATAACGCTCTCGCTTTTTCGGAATACTCTATGTATCAGCGTCAAAACTACCACCGGTTCGGACAAACAAGCTAGTTATTGAGAAGAACAATCTCGATCTGGTATATATTCATGAAATTTTCCATACAAATTGTTCGGGGTACAAAAAATACAATATGAGTGGAAAGCCGAAATTTACATAACCCAAGCGTAGTGGCGAGCTAAATCTACAAAAGTATAAAGAAAAGCAGCGTTTAATTTAAAAAAATACGAACATCTTTGGGAATGGTAACTTGAGTGGACGTGTCTTGTTGGTTGCCGGAATTGCCATTAAAGTTGTTGCCGCCACCACCGCCTTGAGAACCGCGACCGCTGTTACCACCAAAGTTTCCGCCACCAAAGTTGCCGCCACCGCCGCCGCCGCCGCCGCCACCACCACCGAAACCACCGCGGGGGGGTCCATTGAAGTTAGAGCGCGGTCCCGGGCCGCTGAAGTCGTTGAAACCGCCCCGAGGGCCCGGCGGACCGTTACGGCCCATGGGGGGTCCACGCGGCGGGGGGCCGCGTCCGCCCGGTCCCATAGGGGGCATGCCGCGGGGGGGTCCGCGAGGTGGGCCCCTCGGTCCGCCGCCACCGCCGCTACTGCCACCACCGCCACCACCCCGCGGGCCGCCGCTGCCTTGCCCGTTTCCGAAGCCGCCGTACTCGTCCGCATAGAAGTCATCATAGTTATGTGGATCGTAATTCTGTATGGGACCTTTGATTTGTACCTGAAAATTATAAGTGTTTTTGGCAGGATTTTGGAATGTCGTATGTAGTGGTTTTTATACATATTTTTATTCATAATCTTATGTTATTTGGCTCTATATCGTTTAATATTGGTGGCGTTTTACGTAATAATCCCACGGAGCATGGATTCCGACTTGCCACAAAATCTCCCTGGAAAGTTCTAACAAGACGTCCACCATCTTGTAAGTTCATTGAAATTATTACAAGAAACTTGAAATATTATTACCTACTCGACAATGACAGTAACAATCTAGAAAATTGGTTGCCACAAGTAAAACTAAAAACAAAGAAATTATAATAATTTTATTAGAAAAAAATAATCAAACTACAATTAAAAGTATAAAGGGAAATCAAAACTTAATATTATCTAATTTGTTACCTTCACATAAATGTTTGAAAAAAAAAAGTTAATTTTTTCCATAATTTCAAAATATGTAATAATGAAAAGTTATCAAAAATGTTTACCTGTCGTATGAGTTCGAGGACTTCTCTGATACCAGCTATGATAGAGTCAGGCTTACCGACCAGCTGTACGATGCGTTCCGTACTCTGGGGCGCGTGGTTTGAGAATATCTTCAACCGAGCACCAGTTTTCTGTGATAATTTTAACAAAAGTTACATAATATATATTATAGTAAAAACCAATGTCCTCTACATTTAAGATAGTGTTTTTTTTTCTGAATAGCGAATGTGTCTATACAAAAAAAGAAATTAATATTCCAGATTAATTTTGAATTATATTGGAATAAATACAGATATTTTAATGTTTTTAAGCTATTGCATAGATTCTATCGCGGGCCTTGAGCGTGGAGACCGAATCCAAAAATTCCGTAACGAAAAAACCTAACACACCCCTCACTCTGCCTACCATGTAGCTCGGCCGAGCGTTCGCTTAACGTATTTATGGTACGACTGTACAAAGCTCGCACGGATCGAGACTTTTTTTTTCGAAATGGCTACGCTATTGACCCAGCAAGGTCTTAACAGCTTCACCGGACTACTAAGGCGACCGCTTAAGGCACTCAGCCGATTTTATTTTGGCAACCAGCTCAAGGGTGCAAGGCACACCTCGGCTTGGCTGTTGCCTGTTGTATGCAAAATCGCGACCTATCTTAGCTAACATAGCTAACTATTCATATATGTATGAGTTGTTGAAACGTATATGTGTACTAAGCATACACGCCTAAACAACTCCTCCATATATTTATTATCGGAAAATTTTTTTTTCAGTTCGATAAGGGGAAAAAATAAAAAACTTGAGAGGTGTCAAGGGACACCCGGATGGAACGAAGTTCCTTTCGATTAATTAGTGAAGGAATTGTAATAAAATTTTATTTTTTTAAGTTATAATAATATTTTTTTTATTATTACCAAATATAATGTTATATAAACTTAATCAGTAGGCTCAATTTTCGTAATAATTGGCTTGTGGTAACTGAAGTAGGAAACATATGTTTGGGATTCTATTTTATTTAAATTATTATTTATTATTTACAAAAAACCTGTATACACTCAACAAAAATAATCGTCGCGACACCACACTGTTCAATGCGAAATAGAAATGAAAATATCTGGCTTGCTTTCTATAATAGAGAGAGACAGACAGAGAAACATGCGACGCCGCACAGCTTACAATAGCTTACTATAGCAAAATGTGTCGTTACAACTTTTCGTAAGAATTTTTTCCGTCTAGCCCCCGTTCACAACGCGCGATAAGGAACTTCGTTCCAAAAAGTAAATCCTTCCACTTTCATGTGTAAGCGTGTAGCGTGCATGTATGTGGGGGTGATCGTGTAGTGTTGTAGCAGTGATGTATATTTGTGTGTCACCGCATCGCGCAAGCAACGCAGTCAAGGGCTCCCTACCGAGGGATCGAACCTAGGCTTGAGCCGCTGCCGTGGGAGGCCTAATCGGGTGCGGATCGAGACGAGCTGCTCCAAAATCGGACGAATACGTAATCAGCTGTTTGTGAGAAAGTATACTGGTGTATAGGTATTTATCATCTATGTACAACAGTGAATATCTGTACTCGTATAATTTGTGTACAAAGTGTTTTCCTGAATAACCTACATGTATTGTAAGATAATAAAAATATTTAGAACAATATTAACTTCTCATTTATTTAATAAAAGAAAAACAATTGTTTTCTTATCGGTCACCACGCTCAAAAAGTGTAACTTGAATTAATATCAAAGAAAAAAAAAACAAAGGAAAAAAAATACTGCATAAATAAAATAAATAAATAGTTATAATTGCGTAAGTTAATAAAAAATGCTATGCAATAGCTTTACCGCGGCAGTCCCCGAGTGCCACACGTTTTTTTTTTGTTATAAAAAATATATTGATGGTTCATGTTAGTATGTCACATGTTCGCGACGATAAAAAAAGTTCAACATCGTATGTATTGTAATTTTGATTACATAATACGCTAGAGCAAAGCGATAGTAAAAACCAAGCATAGATTTCAAATTGGCAAATTCATGGAGTGTAATACCAAAAGATGAACTCAAATAACAATAGAAATTAATTCTCTACAGACTCACTCTCACAAAACAAAGACCTGAGATCATGAATGGTATTATATATAAATTGTATTCATTATTTATTTAAGTAGATTTTAGTGGTTCCCGCTTTGATTTTGCGAAGTACGTTATTACGAAACTGAGTTGGTAAGTACACGCGCTCCCTGATTCGGCTTCACTTACCTACCCGTTGTAAGTGACTGTGTGTAGTAAGTAGTACCTGTGTAAACTACATTAATTTCAACAAGTTCCCATATCGTAACTTTTGATTCGATCCTAGTATTTTTTAAATTATTCATATAATAATGTATTTAAATGTATACATATAATAAGAAAGTAAATATAACGTGTCTATAATTCTTCGATATTTGTAAAAAAAAATTGTTGCAGGTGTCTAGGAATAAGTAATAAAATATATTTCAATCAATTTCAGATCTGTTTTTATGAACAACGCATCACTACTAAAATACTACTTTCATGATAAAACCTCTTCAAGTGAATCATAAAGCGCATCTTCAAGTAACATTTATTCTTTGTGTCATTAAAATAAGTTCAGTCTAAAGTACGAGAGAAAAATAATTGGACTTAATACATTCCGATGACTTTATTAGTCGCTGTTTTTTTACAAAGGTTTCACGCGAACGAATTCACAGGCACGGTTAGCGTTTAATAATAGCAAAAAGCACACATACATGATACTCTACGTATCGATACTAATTTTTGATAAGTATCGATACTTGATGACTCAGAATCGTGTCCCTAATTTTGACAGACATTTGACAGCCGATTACGCATGCGCGAACCGCATCGACCGGCGCACGTGGTCGCGCACAAACACGAATAAACAAAATGCGCGACTGGCACGCGACAGCCAATAACGCGCTCACTCGAATAACTCACAAAATATTAAAACACTAATTTTAGACGACCGAATTACATACGCACAATCGATACATATAAATCTCATTACACTTCACAGTTACCAATTATAAGTTAAACGATTCTAAATTTAATTTAAGTATCTCAAACTCTCAAATCGAAAAGTGCAAGTCGAAAGGTTACGAGTTAAACGTGCCCGATCCCGATGGTAGCGGTTGACGGAATGAGGTATGGAGCCATGTGTTTGATACAGTCGTGCAACACCTGCCTACCCTCTCCCTTCACCGTGCACTTGTGAGGTTCCAGAGAAGACGCATGACACGCGCCACGCCTACATCATAAAATAATTTATATTGCAACACAAATCCCTTATGGGTATATATGAAATTATAGAGATCAGTCTTACTTACGTTCGATTTAAAAAAATATTGTGTTTGTATAAATCCAATTTTACCTGTACCTAATATTTTACATTATTTTTAAAGATCGTCATATATATTTTACACGTTCAAAATATGAAGATCATAAAAAAAACTAAAAACCTTACGGATGGCAAAATTTGAATTTCGTTTCCAGTGTATAAAGACTGGAACTCTTATAAAACAATAAACATGTTTTATTAACACTTAAAATTGGATTTAGCTCATTTTGAAATGTGTCGTTACATTTAACATTTAACAAGGAATGTCCATAATTAAAACTATTTCGATACACACATTTTCCTGCTATTATTGTGTAATAGCGATTTTAGCCGTGTTCAAATGATAAATGTATACATATAAACCCATTACACGGGGTTAACTAGTGGTAAAAGCAACATCATGTACGTCAAAACAAACAATAAATAAAAAATGTAGCTGTGACTATATCATATTATCGAGGAGTCATATAGAGAGCTGATGTATCGATTTGGTATTTCCCAAGGGCGGCGTCGAGTAATCAGCGATCTAATATGCCATTAAGTCGCTCGGACTGTGCGTTTGATGGTAAAACTCGGGTCGATAGACGGGTGTTTTTGACGAAGCCCTACTGCTGGTGGTGGTGCGAGTGTGGTTCTATCGGAAACGGAAGCGGCTTGCGTGCTTCAACCCGCCCGGTCGCGTCGTGCCGCTGTAATTGCGGCTGTCGATGCGACAGAGCTGTGTCACCAGCTATTTAATATGTCCTCTTCTTTTAAATTAGTATTATTATTCCCCTATAGGTATATCTAATATATCTTATATATTACATGGGGTATAAAGCTAATCTAAAAATGTACAAATATAACTAACATGAGACTGTTATCAATGTTAACGAGGACTAAAATTATACTCACCTTGCAATATCTGGATTCTTTAATTTTGATGAAAATTAGTACTACTCATTTGTAATATTAATGTTGATACGTCCTAATAATAAAAAAAACATTGAAAAATTATACACCCAACCCTTCCTCATGAATCACTTTATCTATTAGTGAAAACTGTATAAAACCCGTTTAGTGGTATTGGAAATTATCGCGAACAGACCGACAGACAGAGGACTTTGTTTTATACTAAGTGGTCAGGATATTGTATATAAGATAGTTTTAAAGCCGCAATTGTTATTGAAATGTCCTATCGAGTTTCAATCTCAATATTCGATGTTAACCACGGATATTGATGCGCCTACACAATAAACCAAAAAATTTGCATTATCACTATTGAAAATAATATTCATTCACCAGGAAATCAGAAATAGAAACTGGTGACAATTTTTGTTCCTATAATGGGCTCGACAATATCTTCAGCTGTATCGGAAATTTACATCAGCTGACATTATGGTCAAATCAATATGACAAAAATAAAAACACCATACCGATAAATGAAATGTTCGAATTCGATCTAACTGTACGAATGAGGACGTGACAAAGATTCCCGGCGGTTCACGTGCGCGGTTTCGTAACGTGAACCGGCGGCGCCGCCCTGTGCCGCGTGCTTCCGACCAACGAAACCCTACCGACACGTGGTACCAAACGACCACCCCTCGACTCTAACCATTATGCCATTGTTCAAACGTTCAAGTTTGCGAAGCCAACCATTACCGAAACAAATTCTAAAGATTTATAAAAAAGAAGTCGAATAAGTGATTATTACGTCACACGTTATATAAACCCGAATTGAAAATTTTTCTACATTGTAAACAGGCTCATTTCACAATTCTATCACTATTAATGGCAAATATTTGAATTTATGAATAGGGTAATGATGTTCTCCAATGATAGACAGAGAAAACAGCTTACATTTTATTTTTAATTTTATTACTAATTAGTTGTTCTCCGCGATTTAACGAAATATTTCATGTACAGACGAAAAAAACAAAAAAAGAGGTAAAATGCTTATATTTTTTTTTAGTTTTATTTAGTGCTGCCAATGATTGGAGTGTATTTTATTACTTTTTCCTAGAAGCATGCAACAATTTTTTTCATGAAAATCGAAAAAGCACAGACATGTTAAATTTACATTTTTATTATATGTATAGATTAAGATATCATAATAATATTTTTTTAGGACTAGGACCAAACATATAAGAAGTAATACAAAAAAAACGTTTTTTTTTTTTTCGAAATAAAAACGCTGTTGACCTGGAAAGGTCTTTACAGCCTCACCGAACTATTGAGGCGAGCGTTAAAGGCACTCAGCCGATTTGGGATGTTTGGGCAACTAACTCAAGGGTGCACGGCACACCTCGGCTTGGGCCGTCGACTGTTTTGTGCAAAAATCGTGACCTATCTGAGCTAACCTAAGCTAAGCTATCTAGATATACGTAGAAAATACGTTCGACTCTTATCTATAATGGTTTTTGCGTGATGCGCACACAACGGCGAACCTCTATCATTCTATTTATATAATAAGATATAGTACGAGGAGTATCTAAACAGCCGGAACAAAGTTAAGAGCGGCGGATACGGGAGAAGCATATGTCGGAAATTCGTATTCCTATGTAAGGAAGGAGGCGTCGCGTCACGACGATCGAGCATTGTGCAAGCGGACGGGCTCGAGCCAGGTGCGCGCGCGCTTTTTGTGCGGCCTTCCGGCGCGGCGGCTGCGTGCGCACCTGCCGCGCCAGCTGCCCCCGCGCACGCGCCACCCTGCACCCACTTACACTCGTTCTGCTCTACCACTAACCATGCCTCTTGCTAATTCAGCTGGGTGTGGCATTGTTAATATCACAAGTTTCCCGGTGAAATAAAAGATCTGACTCCCATCGTGATGACTTGTAAATGCTTCGGCTGCTAGTTTACGAATCCTCGTTTATTGAGCTGCACAGCATATTTGTGCGATACAAAAAACACGTTCAAAGACTTGTAGATAAAAATACAAAGAATATTGAGTAATCAAATTAAAAACTGGAATTAAAATTTGGACATTTTATTGGACAATAAACTAACTAGATAGATAATCTATGCTATAATATTATAATACACTAAAATATTATAAAGAGGTATAACGTTTGTGAGTTTGTGATGTTTTAGGAGGTAATCTCAGAAAACTACTGGTCCCATTTGAAACATTCTTTCAGTATTATATAGTTAATTTATCAAAGACAAATTTTCACGTTTGAGGGTAGAAGAAAAGAGGAGCTTGATATTAAACGTAATGAACTAAAAGCCAGACCACCTAAGGCTATTACATATCACTATAATAACGGTGTATTGACCTGTCCCAAGTGCGTTTAGAGCGAAGATAGTATACGCCAGTGAAATGACTGCACACGAAAGGGTAGAAAAAAATAAACAGTTAAATTTCTTTTAGCGGTCGCTGTAACCGATAACGGTCAGGATCAGATGATGATGAGTTCATTTATTGATGAAAACTAGAGACTAAGAACGCTTCACTCTTCGCGCATCACGCTAAGAACAATAGGAGCGAAACACCAATGAAGAATGTTTGAAAATCGGGATTTTTTTCCCTCTTGAAAGCTACCGCTGCGTGTTAGCGTTAGCCCAAAGTAACTATTACTACGCGGACGAAGTCGCGGGTAGGGGCTAGTAAGTTATATACAAAGAATACGGATAATAAAATACGTCGTGCGAACATTAATGAGCAACAATGGTAAATATCGTTTCTCTATACTTGATTATTTGCGCGACAAAGGCGTGCACTCAATTCGGCTAATGTGCGCGCATTTTGAGTTCTCAGAAAACTAGATCTTTCGAGAGGTGACGCGTTTGGTTTCTCACGTAAGTTGTTGTAGTACATACAGTACATTGTATGTCGCTACACTACTCCCATATCTGCGAAACGAAACTTCGACTACTTGTCACGTTAAAGTTATCCTCAAAAATAATTTCGATAAAGGCGGAGATTATACGTTGCCACACCTTTGTTTTTCCAGGGACTCGACAGAAGCGTCCGCTAAACTCTTTTGATGTGTAAAAATACGCGAGTACAATTATCGTGCTGCGTCTATCGTCACGCAGCCCGATAGTTCGTAACGTATAACAATAATGTCATCTCACATCTGCATTTAGCATGACCATAGACAAAACTTTGTGCCGGTACACGCAGGTATAGGAATAGCTTCACAATAAACCGTACTAACATTTAAAGAAAAGTCGTGTTGGTTTGACCGGCAGAATATCAGTCCTACGTACGCAGGTTCGAACCCGGCGCGTGCACTGACGACTTTTTTCTGAATTCCCATCCATTTACTAACATAAATCGGTAACACTAGCGGCTGACTATGAAGGAAAACCATCGCAAGGAAACCTGATCCTGAAGAAATGTTCTTGTAGTACTACTACTGTATGTGGGAAAATATACAACTGTGGATTTCTCAGAGTTTCGAATCGCCGATACGTCGTGAGCTGGCGTGGTGATTATGTGCATACCTTCCTTCGGGAAGAGGTGTATGGTCCTGCAGTGGCTCTCTTAGAGGCTGATGATAATGATAATAATAAAATATAAGGTAATCAATTTAAAGCACTTGAGCCAGTACTCGCAACCTTAGTACAATTCAAAATCCAAGAAACAATTCGTTGATCGATTTCAGATACAGCGATTGATTATATATCAGCCAAGATCGAAAAAATGTGTCCATTTAGCTCTTAAGTCAATGAATTGTTATATATAAGACAATCTATTCCTCACACCAGGAAATTAACTCACGAGTTCACTATCCACAAGAAAAAGTGTCAATTAGGCTTTTTTGGGATTGATCTATTGGTGTGGACTTAATACAGTGGTGTCATACATTAACGACGCAATGTAATCTATGCACTAATTTGTACGTATAGTTGATAAGACCCTCATTTACAATTTTCATAAAAGTAAAAGATAACACAGATAAAATGAAACAAACAAAATGTCAATTCGACTTAATTCAAGGAAGATGTCTAAAATTTATAAAGCGCAAAATACAATTGATTTCGTATCTAAAGGAAATAGCAACAATGGATTTGAATGGAACAGCTGATCGATTATAAAAAAGACCAAGGGATAAGTAGATATCGGCTCAGGTAGATAAACCAGGGCAGAAGCCAAAATTCTTGTATTCGGAGCATCTTCTACATAGTTGCAATATATTAATGTAATTTATTTGGAAACATTATAATCCAAAGTTTAGAATGAACAGAAAATAAAAAAAAATATATGTCAAGTATAGACATCGTTATAAAGCGTAAAGTAATGATCATCTCATAATACTAAAATTAGAAATGTTACTGAAGAACACTGCTTATGGATTTAAAAGGTTTGAAGCATTCATTATTATAAGCATGTTTACTCAAATATGGAAATGTTTCATATTAAACATTATAAAAGCTTTTACGAAAATTCCTGCGATATCGGGCGAGCCGTACATACAGCTCAATCGACTCACAACGGTATTTTTTTTAAATTATATAATCCGTCATCTCTTTCTAAAATACTGTTCTAGATTATTCTATTTTTAAATTTTAATCTGCTATAAATGCTGATAAAACAACACTAAGGTATAATTTCATCAGAATTTATCTATTCGTGCTGTACTTTTTTCTCGTAAATATAATTTTCATTATTGTATAGAAGCAATTGTTATTTTTTACCAGACTATAAATAACAAATATAGAATACACAATCGAATCTTTAGAATCTATACAAGTAATTCTAATTATTATCTACAAAATCAAGAAACATCTACATTACGGCGAGCGAAGCCGTGATCAAAGGCTAGTGTCTAATAAAAGTAGTGAGGTTGAAACTTTTTCTTTAATTATTATAAGATTATAGTCTATTATTTCGTAGTGGCTTTTATATTTTATTCATAATTTTGTGTTATTTGACTCTATATTTTATAATATTGGTAAAATACCACTCGTTTAGTGTGCATCAGCGAAATGAATGGGAAATAATACCACGGGGTATGAATTCTGAGATGCCATAAAACCTCCTTGGAAAATTCTAACAAGGGACCCGCCATCTTACAACATTGAAATCATCGCAAGCCACTTGTAATATTATCACCTACTCCTGAACAATTAATTTTCTAATATTATGTTAAAAAAACAACTAAACCGATTTCAATAGAAAACACACGAATTTAGTAAAAAATGTGAATAATCAAAAAACATCCGGCCGACGATGACGAGATAATGCGCGAGATCGTACGCGACAGCTGTGGGCGCATCTGCCCTTCATCCCGACGCTACCACGTGTCGTGTTTAACTCATACGTTGGAAAAAAAATCATCTCATGTGTATAACTAACTGTACCTTCGACAGATGACTGAAACGTGTTGTGTTAAAATCGAGCCGCATCTGCTCTACACCTTTAATTATCGAACGTAATAAATAAGTCGTCAGTTATTTTAAAACGCGGGGTTCCCAACTTCGGCGTTTTCGCCCTCAAAATGTACGGTGTTATTACAAAAAAGTTAAATACGTATTTAATACACGCTTTAAAAAAAAGGTTACGTTTTAAATGCACCGCGCTCGCTGAATGTTCGCAATCTTGCTCTATTGTCTCGCTTTGCTTAAGTTAGGTTACACTTGCGAAAAAAGGATAGCGCGAACTTGCCTCGGGTGAGCGCGGTGCATTTAATACGAAACGTTTTTAAAGCAAGTATTTAATACATATTAAAGTTTTTGTAATAATACCGATAATGTAATAACCGAAAGTGTAATAATTTACGATTATTTATTTTTTAATCGGCACGACAGAATTTTTTCACGGGTCTTTATATTTTATAGGTTATTTTTGGCACTTTTTTTATTTACAAGTATAAACCCTGAGACACCCAATCCACTCAATTTATTTGGAATTATTCTAGCGAATAAGTTATAACAAAAATATTAAAATAATGACAGAGAAATTGAAAAAAAAAAGTGGATTCTTATTTTAATTTCATTTAGCAGTAATCAATTTAAAAAAGTTAAAAAAATGAGCAGGCCTGGTATATGTGAAACTTCGAAATTAATTTAAGGGTAATATGCATAAAAGGATAGATTGAGAAAGGCAATAAATATAACATAATAAAAAATAATGATTACTGTTTATATGATAAACAGTTATATTCATTAAATTAAAATCATATAACGTGGCGACGCATGCCTTAACGACGCATCGCCAAGCCAACAGCCGATCTGACCCGCAGTTATAGGTGTTTCACAGAAAAACGAAACATATAGATTTCTATCACTTCTAGCGTCATAACCTTTTTTTAAGGGATTTTCAAACAATTGTGGAGATTACAGATATTTTTTTAGGGGGTTAACGTTTTTGAGAGTTGGTAACACTGTTAAAACTGCGATGTATGTACACATACCTCCCGTAACTCCTTGATCTTCGCGCCGGCCTTTCCGATCACGCAGCCGGCCCTGCTTTGGTGTATCAATAGACGAATGTCCAAATCCTGATCGAAGTCCCCTTTAGGTCCTCTCTAGATAACAAAAAAAAAATTATGAATATACTATTTTCTATCCACGGTTTCGCTCGCATTAAACCCTGGACTGTCCAAAACCGTAAGGTTTAAAAATCTCAAAAATACAGTATTATTAGTAAGTATTGCTAATTAATAGACTTCAAAAAATAAGTAATGGAAGAGGATGGGGGAAGGTGTGGAGAGGTGGGCCTCCAGTGCTCTCACTGACTGAACGATACGCAACAATGCAAGCACTGTTACATTACGTCGGTTTTATGGGGGTCGGGTGGTACCACCTCGGGTGAGCCGACCCATTCATGCAGAAGCCAGTAATAGCTTCAACGTGGCTTTACCATCTACAAAATTAGTATATATATAATTGTTGGGAATAAAGAACGCAACCTTAGTAATAATTTTGTTCACATGTACTATAAACACTATACTTATACGTCTTGTATTACAATTTTTGGGTCTGCAGATTTTAACAGTGCTATTAAATTGTAGTCCGGTGAAGCTGTTAAGACCCTGCTAGGTCAATAGCGTAGTCAGATCGAAAAAAGGTGCTATTAAATTCGTTTGTGTGATACATTTTGAGTAAAACTTCTAACTGCCTTCTATTACTAAAATTCGCTACAGTTGAAATCTATAATCACAATTATGTTTTAACGACATAGTTGATTCAATATATTATTCGTTCCGCTCAATGAAATATATACATAAAATGATTTAAATTCTTTTAAAAAAAAATTCGATTAGAAGCTAATTCAATCTTGATAATTATAAAAGACACTGTATTCATTAAAAAAAATGTAAATGTAGCTAACCTACAAAACAACTACTTAACATTATAATATAACAGAAGCAGTGGAATCAGTGGGGGGTTTATCTCTTGTGCAAGGAGATAAAACTTGTATCAGCTTTCAAATGTACTCTATCCGAGGCATATTAATCATAAGTTTCTATAAATACACAAATTAGCTCTTACGCTTCAATAATTAACATGATTCCACTGTAACAAAATATACTAATTGACTTGCGTATGTATTGTATACTGTGTCGTTAATGAAAACAAATCTTTTAAAGTTTATATGGTACTCAAAAATAAGCGATTTATTCGTTGTTTCTAAATTGTTAAGTTTTTTATATTATAATTTTTGAAGAATTTTGAAACTTACGTCAGCTAAACACGGTAGAATATCTTTTACGATCTCCAGAAGTGTGTCCACGTCTTCGGTCAATATCGAGAGCACTCTGAAACCATGGCAACACGTTAGTATTACAAAGATAACACTACACGTGTAGAGAAAATCACAACACAATAATTGAATCGTTTATAACAGATCAACGGTCAGGGAGGTCTTTTTGCCGGACTGAAAACTTGCATACGAAGTGATGGTAAATGATACTCTAGATAATAGCGTAAGTCGCAATAGGAAATATTCCGACATGGAATTAAATATCGGGTGAAAGGAGATTCTAAAGGAGGTATATACGATTCAGTTTATGAGTTCAATACCGAGGACCGGTAGGTGAAAGTGATAACAAAAGGCGAGCAGAGTGCATCGTCCTGCGGACTGTGCTAATGAGGACGCGGGATACCTGCAGGAGTAAAATGGTATATCTCAAAAAACGTGCTCCGACACCTGACTGTTGACGAGTATATAAAGAGACTGGCGGTTTTTTTTTTTATAAAGATTTGATTTGAGAGTAGATGTTGCGATATAGTTTACCGTTCGGGGCCAGGGCAATCTGGGACTGTTATAGAGGCTTTGTACTGCGTGGCGGGGCGGCGGGTGCGGGGCGGCGGCGTCCGGAGGGCGGGACCGGCAACCAAGACTCGTTGTAGCGGCGCCGCGCGACTCCACTGCTTCGCCGTAACCGCCTTGCACCATCTCTGATAGGCCTGCGCCTTATCAGAGATGGTACAAGGTGCTGTCGCGAGTGGAGTCGCGCGGCGCGATCGCGGGGCGCTAAACACCTGTAACTGGCTGCCGGGGAGTTATTATGCCTACAGCCTACGGACCGGCCGTTGCTTGGGGCGATAAATACTCTTCTCACTCTCTTTATTATTCTCATTTTCCCCCTTTTTACGGTTGAATTTGCGTGAGTCTTTTTTGTTTACAGAAGAAACGGGTCTGGTACACAGTATATCATTTCATAGAAATTATTTACGAGATTGTTTCACGGACCTGTGATGAGAAAAGGTTAAGAGAGTTAAGTTCATTTTAAAATAATCACACGAAAATCATACTCAACGTGGAAAGCTGTGAAATTAATTAATGAAATATATTTTAACAACTTCAAATATATACATAATTTAAAACGAATTAACAAACAAACTCAACATACAATAAACTGTCAATTAAATGTACATGACATACAAAATGAATAATTATACACTTACTTACTGATATTGATAGGTAGTTAACCTACTGGATGCAAAGTTATTATTACCTCATACTATTTTTAAGTATATTTGAATTGTTATACTGACCTGACTCCTTAGTTTTGATATATTAGTGCCACCCTTCCCGATAATCGATCCAGCCACCTGACCAAAAAATATATGATATAGCAAACTGAATTTATTATATCTGTCAATATTGTATCTGTCTCTATACGTCAATCTTTTTTTGTAAAGTATTTTATATAAAAAGATATTCTTGAATTACACCTAAAATCAACTTGATTTTTTTTATGACTTTTTATTCAAACCCAACAAAACGAAACTACAACAATTATTATACGATTTAAGAGAAAGAAATTGGTGGAAAGAAAACTATTTAGAATTTACATTATGTCGTATCTTGAAAAATTCATAACTATATCGCGTGCAGAAAGGGCATATCACCACAGTTAGACGCGGTAAAAAAAATCAAAACTTTTTCATTATATTGTTTTTTTTATTTCAAGCTTTGAATAGGCATACAACAGAATTTACTATTTGAAAAAATTATACGCTCGTATTATTTAAAAATATTATAGTCTTGTAATGCTAAAATCATATACGTCATTCTTGTATTTGGAACGCGACATGTTCGCATTTTTTTAAACACATCTACCCTCACCAGATTTGGATCCCTGTGTCGTGGGGCATTTGTAAACATAATTCACGGAGTCGAAATATACCTAACATGGAAATAATAATTTGTGGATAGCTAAAATAATTGTCCTGCGTGTAGAATCCCATTGCAAGACGCTCAGCGGAGGCAAAGTTCACAAACAGACGATTAAACTGAAATACTCGGATCGTGACGCCGTCACACGGCATAACTCTGTATGATTGCGAAGAAAAAACGTGTGTGCTTTGTAGACCACACGAATGAAATAAAACTTCTTTAGCTCCACCTATATATATGTATAATATGTTTATTAATTTTCTACAAATATTTCAATTTATTATGGTTTTTTTATTGATAATACGAAACGGAAATCTCGCTCTTTCTATATTCACTAACTTATATCCCTCTCAACTTCGTTCCGTTCATTTCGCCCGATCACACTTTTCGTAACGCTATCGTCACGCATTCTCCAGCTTACTCCCCAAGTCAAGCGTGTGTAAAGAAATTTTACTTTGAAACTAGTTAATCGGTAGAGGCGGCTCTTGCGGGGGCTTCCTATAATGAGTTCAATCAATGATAAGGTATCGATGTTCGGTTTAGTAATATGGGAAATACCTTACCTTACTAGGTATGAGGAAAGTAACTTCGTCGTCTGTCTGGCGCAGCCGCTTGTGCGAGGGACCGTCATCATTATACGCATCACGCTTCATTCTTCCAATCTATACAAAACGTATATAATACAGTCATTGGATAGTTTATGGGCTTGATAAAACCTATTGCTTTTTAACTGACTACGCTATTGACCTAGCACGGCCTTAACAGCTTCAACGAACTACTAAAACCATTTACTTTAGCATCGATAGGTTTTGGCCAGTATTTTATTTACTAGTTGGTACACACAACTTAATTTTCTTGTGACAATTGTTTTATTGCTTCATAGAAACTGTTAGTTCCTATTTTTTTGAATTGTAAGTAGCGAGGCGCAGCGGACGGTGTCCCGCCGTAATAATAAAAAAAATGAATCACCGTATCTACTGGTAAAATCGTATGAAAACCGTTCAGTAGCTTCTATCAATAAACTAATTTAAACTGCCATCTGTTCGAGACTGATGGAATTTACAATAAGTAACAATAATCAACATTGACAATTATTTAATTTGTAATTAAAAAATATTGAGGAAAATAATCGAAAAATAAATTATCGTATCTCTCAAGTTGGAAGAAATTATACATAAATATGGACGATTCATGAAAATCGGTAGAGTCGTATCCGAATATATCGTGGACAAACGTAATGATACTGGATTTTTATATACTTAGATAGATAATATTTAATATATCTGAAACTATATTGCATAGTACATGATGCAGTACATTGTATATCATAAACAGTGGCGGTAACTAGGAATTAAATAGCTTTTGAGTGTGGTTATCGACATAAGATCCTACAAATACGAAGAGAATTTAGTAGATACAAGTGGATACCAGATAGTTTGATAATAGACGCGACGATATATTGGAAACTGCACAATTTGTATCGTTTCTTGCAATTTAGCCAAGTTATTAATGGTCCCCTGACACCGCGAAGTGTTATGATAAAAGTTAACCTAATATAAATATATAATCTGAATATATAATCTCAGTTGGAAAATGATGACGATTTAACTGAGATGTAGGTTTGATTTGGTAATCAACATATAAATAAAAATCATTTGGTGAATTTATTATACACATCACTTAAAAACAATTAACACAAAACTATTTGGCTAATTATTTTTTTGTTGTATTTGTTACTTGTCAGGACAAGTATTGTATGAGAGAGAATTTTTAAATACTCTTACGGAAAAGAGAAATTTTTGGGTTTAAAAATTTTCATATAATAATGTGAGTACATCGGTGAGATAGAAGACATTTGAAACTAAGTGTGTTTTGTAACAAGTTTGTCTAAATTTAAACAAAATGAACACTAGTATAACACTAGTTTTACTAACCAGTGCTTAACATTTTAAATCTAGTTGTAGTCATATTTTAAATACTTTATTAAAAAGGCGTCTCCAAGCGGTCTCTAACTAAGCATCTGACTTTATTTATGCAAGCAAATCTGAATAGCATTCATTCAATTTGATCTCATCATTTAAAAACGTTCCATTACATACTAATATTTTGAAAACAATTTCAATTTATGAACAACATTTTGGTTCAGATCTTCATTAAGACAATTACTTATTATACGTTAAATTGGTTATCATTATTGTTATATTTTAGTTAAAAGAAAATGATATCTAGAATAATATTTTTATATTTTGTCTTAGTTTCATTAAAATCGGTTGACTCTATCAAAATTTATTGTAATTTTAACGACGACGCGATTTAAGTACGAGAGAAAAGTAGATAAGTAAATAGACTTAATACGTTCAGATAATTTTGTTAGTCATTGTTTTTCTACATTAGGTTCTACGCGGACGAAGTCGCGAGCACAGCTGGTATAAAATAAATGATGAATTTCTGAAGTAAATATTAAAAAATAGAACCACACTTAGTACCTCCTGCTTCTTAGTCGTTTAAAAACATGGGATAAACATAGAAAAAACAGCCATGTTCAATCTGGAAACATAATCCGTAACATAGCAGCGTATGGTCCTCAAATTGCCCCCGGAATACATTGATACCTCATAAAATTTACCCACGTATTGGTTATACAGAAACATACAAAGAGAAGCAATTAACGTAAGTATTTTATTAGGCTTACGTTCGATAGAATCCAATCAATCGATAACTTTTTTATAACCTAACATTTACGATCTCCAGCGTGATTTATACCTAAATACGTAGGTTGACGTTTAGATAGGAAGTTACTACTGTTTTTTTTTTTATTGGCGACATGATATCCGTTCTTAGTATAATAAAATAATAAAAAAGTATACAGTTTTCCATTTTCGTTGCAGAATTTCCGAAAGCATAAAAAATCTAGTATAGTAATAATAATAGGTTCATGAAAATTATTTTCATTTTTGCTATTTACACGTAACCCCGTCTAGGCGCCGTTTTGTCTGGTGGCTATGACATAGTGTTCAATTAAGTCAAGTTTAATTTATTTTTATGAGTCACCAGAATAACAAGACAAATTTTAAACAAACGCTATCTAGTAATAAAATGAAAATTCTGTTATAGTTACAGTTGACTACGGCATGCTCAAATAACCAAACAACCAAAAAGATAAAAATATTTATGGTCTATATATTTTGCTATAGCACGGTTGTGAATTTAATTATTCGTATCTTTTCAGCGTTTTGATTTTAAACAGCGTAATGTAATATGAATTTTATGTATGATTTAAAAAATGGGATTTCATTTTTAACATGTTGTGGACAGCAAGATAGGAACATTTTGCTGCAATTCCATCGTTATAATACACTAGTTTAGAACAGTTCTAACAGATCGTTTAAAAGAAATTAAACTTTATATATTAGATATGCTGTGAAGTTCTTATAAAAAAAATGAGAATAGAAATGATTTATAAATTAAAATATTACTTATCTTTCCACCGACACAACTCTCGCATTACAATAATTACAGGTGAAACAATTTATAATAAAAAAGGTTTGTTCTCAGACGCCTTCATGTTTAAAAATGTTGGTGAATGTTCAGGGGTAACACAAGTTAAAATATTGCAAATGATTCATTACTACACATCAACTACTCAACGTATGAATAATATTGAATTGAATAATGAATATAAATAAACATAAACAATAATAAACATGAACTTTTCATACGATAAACTTAATTTTAATTTGTTAACTAAAAAGTTAATTAATTAACAATATGAAAAAAATAATTATTTTAAACTTTTATATATCTTATCAAAGTACAATTATTAAACTATAAATCCTGAAAGTTTCATTAAAATATCTTTAATAGCTTTTTATTTATTGATTTTTTAATTAAGTCATAAAAATTTTCATAAAAAAATGCTGTTAAAATAAAAATTTTCAAAAACTGTTCTGGGGTTAATTGTTCATAGTAAATACTTCAGACGGTTGATAGTTTGGAATAAGTATAAACATTGTTATTAGAACTATTTCGTTGTTTAAAAACAATATTTGTAAGAATAGGATTATTTTACAGTCAAAATACCGAATTCAACGATTCATTTAAAATTACCTCAATCAACGTAGGGATACCGGGGAATATACTTTAGAAACAGCCACCCTAAAGCAGTGGTTCTCAAGAACCGTGTTGCAAGCACTTGTCAAGTGTGCCACAAGATTTACAAACTCCCTATTTTCGTTCACTTTATACCATCAAGTTGTGCATTTAAGCATGTAATGAATATCGCGACTTTATAAAGAGTATGTTCACATATAAGGGCGTAATGGTAAACGTTTGGGAACTGATGCTCTAAATTATAAGCTACTAGCCTCTGCCCGCGACTTCGTTTGCGTTCTCAAAAGGAAAAAACATCCCGATTTTGAAACATTTTTCATCTGTGCTCCGATCCTATTGGTCTTAGCGTGATAATATATAGCCTATAACCATTCTCGATGAATGTGCTATATAACATTGAAAGAATTATTCCAATCGGACCAGTAGTTCCTGAGATTACCCCCTACAACGTCACAACATCACAAACTCACAAACTTTACTTCTTTATAATATTATTATTATAGATATAGTATAGATAAACACGTTCTCTTTTTCACATAGAATTATTATAATTTCTGCTTATTACAATAAGAAAGAAATATATTATTTAAGGGGCGATATTGAACTACACTAATCCCGTATCTTTAACTCTCTGTTTTCTGTTTGTAAAATTATTGGCACTGTTTAAACAATACCACAGTGTATTTAAATAATATATAGTAATGTATGTATTTCGTATTATGTAATTTACAAGACACTATTTTAATATTCAGAGCTATATTCTATACGATCAATGAGAGTCATGGATATTGACGACGTACAACCGTTCGTGACTTCTTTCGTGTTAATCTATACTAATACTATAAAAAGGTAAAGTTTGTGAGTTTGTGACGTTGAGATGTTGTGACGTTGTAGGGGGTAATCTCAGGAACTACTGCTCTTATTTGAACAATGCTTTCAGTGTTATATAGATCATTCATCGAGAATGGTTATAGGCTACATATCATCACGCTAAGACCAATAGGAACGGAGCACAGATGAAAAGTGTTTCAAAATCGGGATGTTTTTTCCTTTTGAGAACCGCTGCGTGTTAGTGTATCTATTCCACGCGAACGAAGTCGCGGGCAGAGGCTAGTTACAATATAAAATTTAACAACAACAAAGTCATATGCATTGCAAAAATAGTATACTTTCTAGTAGTCCGGCGAAGCAGTTATGGTCTTTTTAGACCAATAGCTTACTCAGTTCGAGAAAAAAAAACGTATTCGATTTTATATGTATATCTAAAAAAAATGGTTGTCGATATAAAGATCGATAAACTCGAACATTGTTTGACAGATCACCATAACAGTTTTAAACAACTAAATATTTCTTCTAAAAGAAGGTTTTTATACTACCTTTTTGTGTTACAAGATGGCACTGTAACGAATCAACTTTATACCGTTCTAGCAATCGCCATGAAAATTGGTATGCGTAGAGATATTTAAAAACGGAGAGTATAACAAATAATAATAGACATATGCGAAGCTACGGGCACAGTTATTAGATTACATACTTAGAAACGTGTATTGGGCAGCAGGTGAAAGAGGTCAGTGACCGTCTCTCGCACCTTTGTGACATATACTTAGGTCGCTGATCTATTAATTAACAGTGATAAAGGGTGTTGTACCACAACCCGCGAAGGTGCCCAGCATGTTCGTAAAATTTTGTAAACACCTGTACTTTTCCTTTTCAGTTTTGAATCCAGTTATATACAGCCCGAAAAAAAAAAAAAAAACAAAAACCATTGTGAATAATTCCCTTTCATAAACAAAAGATATTGCCTACAACCATAATATTTTAAAATTATATATAGACCTAGCTGCGCCCGCGACTCCGTCCGTGTAAAATTTAATGCAAAAATACTGTGATTAATAAAATCATCTAAATGGATATATATCAGCTGTTATTAAGAGGTTTCATCGTAAATATAGTATTTTAGTTATGATTCGTTCATAAACATCACCAACAAACAGGCAAACATTTCTAAGAATTATTTAAATGTATTACTTATTTCTAGATTTAGATACATCCGGCGCATTTTTTTTTATAAAAATCTAGAAAGTACAGACACAAAAATGTAAGTCTTAAATACAGCTGCCTGAACACATGTTGACTGACTGGCGGCAGAAAGATATTAGAAAATTTCTTCTTACTACGATGCTACGGATTCATCACAATGTATTAAAATCCATACTAAGAATTAAATCTATCTCGATCGATCAAAAATAACAAGCTACATTTGAGACAGCACTGCTTTTTCTATACTAAAATTATAAAGCTGAAGACTCTGTTCGGTTAAAAGCGCTAATCTCAAGAAATTGTGGTGCGATTTGAAAAGTTCTTTATTAGATAACTCATTTATCGAGAAAAGCTATAGGCTATATATCACACTAAGACCAAAAAGATCGGAGCACCAATAAAGAATGCTTCAAAATATGTATTTTTCCCTTTGAGAGCTTCCTCTGTGTTACCGTTACTCCAAAGTAACTATCCCACGTGGACAAAGTCGAGGGGAGAAGCTAGTTTACCATAATTTACAAGCAACCCGCTCACAAGTAATTGATTTTTAAATTCTTTTACAATCTAGCTGTGTATTTGATTCTGAGTTCGAAGTAACCATTAATTATTTGTAAAACCGTTCTAAATGTATTTATAGAAAAATGGGGGTTGAAAAAGGCAAGAATAATTGAATGGATGTAAGGAACAGGCAAGACTGGATCGAGACCCGACGCCACTTCGGCAGGTGTGCAGTTTACAAAGACGGCTCGGTTAAAGAGCTCGCAAAAAAAATGTAACAAAAACTCAACCCAACCAAACAGCGCCGCGCTCAAAATGTCACTACCAGCTGCCTCACCTGCGAATCATTCCTTTACCTAATTTAACAACTTCTTGTAATCTTTAATTAAATGCATTCCAATCTCATATTTTCATACAATTAACTTCAAAAAATCTGCTAAAATTGAATACAAATTAAAGAAAAAAAAAACACCAAAGATATAACAAAAGCTTGTATAAAAGTGTTCAATACATTTTTCCGCTAACAAAATTACGAACATAGTTTTACATAAAAAAAAAATGATACAATTATACTCACAATTGGTCGACACCGGCTTTAAAGTCAAGGCGGTTCACACCTAGAACAAATAGAGTTCTTATTAGATTTTATTCACACAAAATAAGAATTCTCATTTAATCGAATAATTTTCAAATATGATATGAATATTTTAACCTACATGATGGGTAAGGTTTATCGCGTGTCGTGAACGATTGAATTATTCGCGTGTGTCTATTAAAACGCGCGAGTTTGAACTGACACCGGTCGGGCTCCGCACTGGGGTATGTAAGGCAGCCCCGAGACTCCGGGGCGCCGGTTTTTACACATGCGCACAGCCCGCCGCCCCGTCAATAACACCCCATGCCTCTCATTGTGCCCCGGAAACTAGGACTTAACGAATCCTACCGCAAGACGACACCCAGTTATAATACATCAAGTCAATCTAAATTTCATACACACCACAAACAAGAAATACACTGGTACATTAATTTAAACGCACTAAAACGTAATGGACAATGTATGGATGGGAATCTGATAACATTTATTATCATTAATCATTTTCAACAAAGGCCAGGTAACTGTCATACATATAAGTTCTTAAAAAGAAACATAATTGTTTACTGTTATACTAGCTGCGCTCGTGACTCCGTCCGTATGGAACTTAATGTAATAAAAACAGTTACTAATAAAATTATATGAGTGTATTAAGTCCATTTTCTTATGTACTTTTTTCATACTTAAGTCGCGACGTCATTAAAGTTACAATAACTTTTGAGAAATGTTAACCATTTGACCGAATAACAAACTTTTGACCAAGACTAAGTGTTACTCGAGGATATGCTTTATAATTTCCTTGGTGGAGTTTTATCGTAAACGCAGTACTTTAGCAGTAATGCGTGTTCCAACAAACAGACAGACCGCTAGACATTTCTAAAAATGACTGAAGTGTATTTTATCCCTTATCATGACGCTTTCTTTTTTTTTTCGATCTAACTACGCTATAGACCAGCTCTTGTCTTAACAGCTTCACCGGACTACGATATTATTCCATGACGCCTTTTCCACAAAAATCTACATGGTGTAGACACGTAGATTTACATTCTTATTATATGCTAAGATGGATAAAAAGGCACCTAAAAATAAATACATTTGGACCGATGACTTATGAAAATAGAAAATCTAGGTTTACATAGTCTATACTAATATTATAAAGAGGTAAAATTTGTGAGTTTGTGACGTTGTAGGGGGTAATCTCAGGAACTACTGCCCGATTTGAATAATTCTGTCAGTGTTATATAGCTCATTCACCTATAATGGTTATAGGCTATATATCATCACGCTAAGACCAATAGGAGCGGAGCACAGATGAACAATGTTTCAAAATCGGGATGTTTTTTTTCTTTTTGAGAACTGCTGCGTGTTAATCTATTCCACGCGAACGAAGTCGCGGGCAGAGGCTAGTGTAATATACTTATTTATGTAGTGTATAGTCCGCGATTGCAAAAATAATATTCGCCACAAAACACCTAAATTCTTTGAAGAAAACAAGACGTAAAAAACTACTTCATGATTTTTTACTAACGATTTTTTTTTATATGAAAATAACGTTTATATTTGAAACGATGACTAATGAAAATAGAAAATCTAGGTTTCCATAGTGTAATATACTTATTTATGTAGTTTTTTTTTTCGAAATGACAACGCTGTTGACATGGAAAAGTCTTTACAGCTTCACCGAACTAACTTTATGTTGTGTATATAGAGTTATAGTTATATTTATAGTCCACGATTGCAAAAATAATATTCGCCACAAAACACCTAAATTCTTTGAAGAAAACAAGATATTATATAGATTATATATTATAATAGAAGATATTACTGTTTTCAGCACGAATGGGTCGGCTCGTCCGGGGAAGCACCACCCGCTCACAGAAAACCGACGTGAAGTAACAGTGCTTGCATTGTTGCGTTTCGTTCGGTCAGTGACAGAGCCGGAGACCCACTACCCTCCCTTTCTCCTTTCCTTCCTGCCCCTCTCCCACCCTGCGCCCAAATAAAGGTTGGCAACGCAGTTGCGACTCCCTTGGTGTTGCAAGTATCTATGGACGGTGGTGATTACTTAACATCAGGTGACCCATCTGTTCGTTTGCCTCCTATGATATAAAAAAAACTACTTCATGATTTTTTACTAACGATTTTTTTTAATATGAAAATAACTTTTACATTTGAAACGATGACTAATGAAAATAGAAAATTTAAGTTTACATAGTGTAATATATTTGTTTATGTAGTTTTTTTTTTTTCAAATGACCACGCTGTTGACCTGGAAAGGTCTTTACCGCTTCACCGAACTAACTTTATATAGTGTATAGTCCACGATTGCAAAAATAATATTTGCCACAAAACACCTAAATTCTTTAAAGAAAACAAGACGTAAAAAAAACTACTTCATGATTTTTTACTAACGATTTTTTTTCATATGAAAGTAACTTTGTATGTCGCTTTGTTGAAGAAAACTTCTTAAAGGAGGGCTTTGCAATTATGATCTACAAACTTTTTGTGTAACGAAACATTAAAAAAAAAAACGAAACATTAAAAAAAATTAAACATATCGTATGAATGATTAAAATTGGATTTAGCTCAATTTGAAATATAACGACTCAATTGTTGTTGTGTATATATGCATATATTAATTTCTGCTGTACGTGTGTATGTCACTAAGCTCCTCCTAAAAGGCTGAACCAATTTTGATGACATTTTGTGTGCGTGCTCCAGTGAATTCGAGAATGGTTTAGATTCACAATTGGTCTCAGTAGGTGGCGCTGCGGGTGGCTTTTAGGATTTTTTTTTTAAATTACCTATGCAGAACAACGTCCGCGGGGACCGCTAGTTATAACTATTATAACAACGTAGTGTAATATAATGCAACCTCATTGTCCTTCAAATCTATACTAAGATTATAAAGCTGAAGAGTTTGTTTGTTTGGTTGAACGCGCTAATCTCAAGAACTACCGGTTCGATTTGAAAGTTTCTTTTAGTGTTAGGTAGCTCATTTATCGAGGATGGCTATAGGCTACATATCATCACGTTAAAACCAATAGGAGCGGAGCACTAATGAAGAATGTCTCAAAATCGGGCTATTTTTAGAGCATCCGCTGCGTGTCAGTGTCAGTATTATATGCGTTGCCATTGTAACATGATAACATTCTATCGGAAATATTATTAGGGTTTATTTTGTGTTCCTGTTCAAAAGTTTATTCTACGTTATTTTTAATTCCAATTATTAATTATATGTAGTACGTTGCTATCGCAAACATTTTTAAAGTCTATTTTGTGCTGCTATTCTAAAAGGTTAGTAGTAATAATATTCGTCCATCAAGACAGGCGAAGGAATTAATCCATCCTGCCGATTCTGAAGTTGTCAATAGAGGTAGTTCTTATGTATTCTCTACCCAGTTTTCTTCTGTGTCTAAGTTAATGTAAATATTATATATAGTATAATATTTCGTAAATTTTATCTTCTTAATTTTCAAGACTACAGAATTCATGCTCCGTGGTATTGTTTCATTCATTTCACTTATGCAAAATAAACAAACCATATTACATAAACGCCACCAATTTAAAACAATATAGAGTCAAATAACACAAGATTATGAATAAAATATAAAATCCCTTACATGACAGACTGAGATCCCGCCAAAAACTCCTCAAAAAGTTTATTCTACGTTAGTTTTGTTTCCAATTTTTGGTTTGTGATATATTACGTATTATATGAATACATATATCTGCGGTGCTACAACTATCAACATTTTTTTTAATTCTGTCGATATGTCTGTTTGTTTATTTGTTCCGTGTAATCCGGTTAATCTCCGAAACGACTAGAACTATTTGAACGGTTTTTTTTCTTATAAATGACTACGCTATTGACCTAGCAAGGTCTTAACAGCTTATCGGACTACAAGTAATATTTGAACAGGAATTTTACGGGCAAATAACTAACTAATTAGCTGTTTTATTTTAAGCTAGCGGGTTCAGCAGACGATACCCGCCTTGATAATAAGACAAACTATACCTAGACCTTGCCCAAGAATCATTTTATATATTAGTAAGAAGTAATGTATAGCTTAATATTTTCATTACTTTCTTATATAGTGTAAGTGAGCACTGATATATAGATAGTAGTTTAAAGTTCCAGCTATGTGGCTGATGATAAATCACATCCCATTCGATACACTATTAGTATTCACATATATAATGTACATGTTACCTGTTGTAGATGATGTGCGTGTCATACTTACAAATATTTTTGAAAGAGTATTTTTGTTATCTACACATCTAATAACGATTTTAAATTGATTTAATATATTCAAAAAGCGCGTGCGAAGCCGCGGGTAACAGCTTGTGGTGAATAAACATAAAATCTCAACTGACATTAACGATAAGTTTATAAACATTTTGTTACAGCAATAGCAATAAATAGGATCTCATAAATGATACTCAGCTATATCGACACAATTTAAAGACGACCAACTCAATTTTTTTTGTTTTTAATTCAGTAGTAAAAATTATCTAAATTACTTTATCAATGTTATTAAAAAAGTTACGGGTAAAGATAATGGGTAGAACGACAGTCGCATGCAACTCCATCGTTATGAACAACTAATGGCCATGTACCTCACTTAAGATATTAAACAAAATAAATTTATACTACAATTGAGTGAGTGACTAGTCTCGAGGGACCTATGTACTTATTTTAAGAAATCAAATTATATATAGCTTACGCTACGCCGCCATCTAGCATTCAAAAAATAATGTATGCTTGTAAACAATAACGGTGTTGTTACAAAAAGTTAAATACGTATTATATTTGCTTTAAAAAGGTTTCGTACTAAATGTACCGCGCTCGCCCGAGGCATGTTCGCGTTATCCTTTTTCGCAAGTCTTTTTTTTACGTGTGGAAATCCATTATGGATAACCACCCTCCCGGGGGAAAGGATGGGTTACGTCCGACTCGCACGGACTAAAGCCCCACGGTGTACCTACAGACCGTGATGTTGGGGCGGCAAGGGATCGTTCTCCGCTATTCCCCTTGAATAGCCGCCCCAACGGTCCACCCGGCGGAAGATTGCCGCCGGGTTCCTACCTATAGAGAGGCAGCTGGATACACGCCAGCTGCCCCCCTCGTACGCCGGACCTGTGCAATGAGGGGATGAGCCCCCCGACTACAGCCCCTCAGGTCCGGCTACGGTGGCAGGAGGAGTTGGGCAAAGCGCCGCCTCCTCCTGCCGATCCTCCGTTGGCGAAGACGGCCACTGAGGGGATCCGCCTCGCGGGCCCTCTCCGCCTCCTCCTTTTGCGAGATGACTTCCCCGCAAAAGGAGGCCACTGCTCGCCACACCTGCTCGCTGCCGATCATAGACGAGACCATGCTTGACAGCGACAAATCCTCTCCTACCACCGCAGCCAGAGTGCGACGCTCCACCTCCCACGCAACACACTCTCTTGCGCGGTATCTTCCTCAGCGCCGCACTCATGGCAGGCGGCGGTCGGCTCCCTACGAGCGATCCGGTGCAGGTACCACCCGAAACAACTGTGTCCGGTCAGCACCTGCACCAGCCTGAACGACAGGGGGCCCCATCTCCTCCCAATCCACTCCGCAGGACCGGGCGGACGGCGTCGACGGTGTGCGTCCCGAAGCGCGCGTCCGCCAAGTCCTGCATTCACCTCCCTATAGCGTCCTCCCGCAATTACCGCCTTTTAACTTCTATCTCCCCGGGAGCCGGAGGCTCCCCACTACGCTTCCTCGCCGCCGTGAATTCGTACACGGCGGCGAGCACGCCAGCTTCCAGCTCCCAGGGAAGAGAGCCGGCGAGCGTGAAGGCCACCGCCGATGACACCGTCCGGTATGCCCGGATTGCCCTCAGTGCCACCGTACGCTGCGTACTGCGCAGCGCACGCACGTTGGTGGCACCGAGGGCATCAGCCCAGACCGGTGCCCCATAGGCAGCCATCGCCCACACGACTCCCATGAAGAGTCGACGGCACCCGGCACCCAGCGCCCCAATATTGGGGAGCAACCGGCCGAGTGCCGCCGATTCTAACCTAACCTTAACCAAAGCAACACAAAAGAGCAAAATAGCGAACATTCAACTACCGCGGTGCATTTAAAACGAATCCCTTTTTAAGCGAGTATTCAATACGTTTTTTACTTTTCTGTAATAACACCGTCATTTTTTATATACTATCATTTTTGCAAGTCGTGTCATATACGCGATTTCATGTAAACCGACGTTACAAACAAATGTGTCGTTTCATTTCATTTCAAAGTGAACTAAATCCAATTTTAGCAGTTCCTAACATTTTAAGTAATTTTTCAAGATATTAACATTTTGTACATGTAAAATACGAAAAAAAACTAAGATTTTTTACGCCAAAATTTGAACTTCATTCTTGGTGTTTGAAAATTGGAAATCGTAAAAATTTAAAGAAACTATATGAACGACAAATTGGATTTAACTCATTTTGAAATACGTTTACCGCAATAAGGAAATATATATAATAAATGGCAAATGAAATTTACCGAGATTAGAGTAAATGAAAAACGAAGTACAATTTCAACAAATAGTTTTATCCACGAAAACACTTTAATTAAGAAAGATGTTATTCCAAACTAGTAACCGTTCACGGCTTTAGAGTTAATTAAAATATAAAACGTAATACCAATAAAATATAACCTAACTACTCAAGGATAATGTAACGTCCTCTCAGTGAAAGAACTTTTAGAATCAAATTAATTCCCTCTTTCAAACCAACAATTCTTGTCTGTATAATTTTATTCTATTATTATTATTAGTGATATACTATAGCTAGATAAGAAATAAAAAATAATTCCAGTGTAAGATTAATCAGTACATAATCCATGGACGTAGTAATAGCACAATGAACCTATATGGACTAAATTTTATGGACATAGACACACCTTTGTGGGTATTTGTCAATAAGCAATAGTTAATAATCGACCAATGAAGCGACTTCGAAGACAGACGTAACCTAGGTAACGGAGCACCAACAAAAATACCACTCGCCCAGTGACAAAATTATATTATATAATTACGTAGATTGTCGTATTGCTATAGGAGTATTGAGGGTAATTATTTTACCTTTAAGCAATCAATGACAAGCATTGTGTGAATAATCTGGTTTTGAAAATGGAACACTTGCATGATAGTACATGTAATGGGGTACTATTTATTGAGACAAAAATACATATTCTTTAATTTGTTAAATAACAATTTTCATTAATACTAACATGTATATATTCCAGACTATTGCATGTATGATAGTTGAGCATGTTTAGTTTTATAAAGGATCGATTACATAGCCATTAAGTAGTTTTTTATGCCATAGGAAGCAAACGAACAGACGGGTCACCTGATGTTAAGTGATGACCGTCGTCCATAAACACTTGCTACACTAGGGGAGTCGCAAATGTGTCGCCAGCCTGTGTTTGGAGGAAGAGGTAAGGAGGGAGGGGAGGTGGGCCTCCGGCGCTCTCGCTGGCCGAACAAAATGCAACAATGCAAGCACTGTTACTTCACGTCAATTTATTAGAAACTACTGTGAATCGCACATATGGAAACTATTATGCGCTGACCTAATTGTCGATACCGACTTTTCTACCCAAGGGAACTAATTTTAAACGAGTAATTATGGAATCCTCTATAACTGTTTCCAAGTCTGTAATTTGCTCAACACTGACCGTTTAAATATTCAGATACCGGTGAGAACGAGGCTACCTAACACCAGCTGACTTTCTAGTCCAGGCGAGACGGTAATTTCTGAGTTGTCATAGAACCACTTTATACTTCTATGAGAGCCAACACGTGTCTTCGAGGTTAAATTACTACCCTGGGCAGTTGAAATAGAAATTAATAGTTCTTCTATCGAATGAAAACGATCTTCAGTAATTGTAGAACATGGAACGAGCTATCCTAACTACTTAAATGGTATAAGCTCCTTACATATAAAATTGATGTTTTATCGAACTGGTCAGTTTAATCTCAAATATATGGCGTTCGGTTAGGAGTTCCAAATTCAAATTTGTTTTCAGACCAATTCATTTTTTTTGACATGGTTCTATTCACTAAATAGAAGTATTAAAATATCGCGTTATTTCCATTGGGAGAGAAATAAACAACCATATAAGTCCGATATTTTTAGTTTCAGAGGCAATACGAAAATGTTTACGTAAAAATATTGATTTTTCTCTCTTCCCATTTGGCATCTGTTTTTAGATGTGACAGAAAAAAGATTGTAGTAATTTTAAATATGAAATAATATTATAAACAGATATAGCCCCCGAAATATCTTAAAAGTTGAGTCGGATCAGTTCAGTCAAGTGTAAGATTTTTTTTTTGTTCTTTACATACTTTGCTTTTTGGCGAAAATCAATTTAATTAGAGATCTGAAACTTTCACTATCTTAATATTTTACCTACATGTACCCTAAATACCGTTTAAATATTTTCTGGACCAGATTCACAATACTTAGGCCCATATAGTATTTGAAAAATTTCTTACAAAACTGCGTTTAAAGATTTTATTCCTTCCCGCGTCCAAAATTTTCAGCCATGAAATCAATGAATTATCTATATAATGGCGATAATATATAATAATGATACATACTTCGATTGTTAATATATAATTTCATATTTTTTTCGTTGCACTTCTACCATATAAAGCGCTAATTTAATTCGTAGGGACCTAATATATGATAAAAAAAATTAATGTTCTTTACTTAAAGAATTATATTATCACAGCATACATAAACTATCCTATCCTATATACCTTAGATAAAGTACATGTAATATAATAATTAAACACGCTTTAAGCATGCACGCATTAAGATCTATAGTCATAACGTAAAAGAGAAGTAACTCTATTAAGCAGTAGGAAGATGGGCGCATATTAAATAGGTAAGATTATGTAAAAACGGAAACATATTGATAATAGAACATATAACATACATAATAGACTTTTAAAATGTTATTTTAAGTTTATTCTGAATGTTCAAACTAGTTGGAACGTCATAACGTGTTTTAATAATATCATTTCAGTATGCTCTATGTGAGACGCTGCGATGTGTCTAACAGAAAATTATTAAAATAAGACGCGGCTTTTTCTCAATTTCAGCATGATCAAGTTTCGAATATTCGGCTAAACGATTCTTTTGCGATACACTTTCAGACGTTTAGAAAACGAGCGTCGCGCCGTGCAAGGGTTTAATCTATTATTGATAGACGCTTTGGTTAAACCCGTAGGGAAAGCAAAATTAGTTTATAATACTATTTTTATCTTATTTTGTATTTATTCATAAAGATTTACGACCATATATTTCCATGATTTTAGAATGTAACTAAATTTCAATAAGAACGTTAGTAAAATGGCTAATAAAAGGCAAGGTGTCTCATAAAATATTCCAACTAATACATCTGATGTAAGCAGCCACCCGAAAGTTATGTTACGTGACTTACTAAGTAGTTTCCAATGATACATGATTAAAATGTATCATCATCTCGAAAGCGATATTAATTCACTTTTCCTATCGCTTCGCTCCTGCGAAATACATAAATAGTTGCGTGTATGTAAAACTGATGTACATAACTAGCATAATCGGAATCTTTCCAAAGTGCTGTATAACTCTTTTAAATACACTCTTTAATAGACACTTTTTACCGAGAACTTAATTTATTCTTAAATATAGTATATACCAGCTTCAGTCTGAGGCTTCACTACCGTTAAACAGATTAATCCAGTCCCTAGGGAATCGTTTTTTTCATTGGTAAGAAATGTACTTTATGTCATATTGTATCTCTGACAATGTGTATGCAACATTGCATGATTAGATAGTTAGGGCGAGAAAGCTTTTTAAAAAAATTAATTAACTCACATTTATAATATTAGTTAGGATTAAGATGGTTTATTTTATAATTTTCATTGTGAATAAGTATTAATTATAGGGTTCATATAAACTCGTTATAACTAATATCTTTAAACGAGCTATTCTTGTATATTTTTATATTGTTATAAATTCAGGATCTCCGAAACGGCATCAGCGATTTGCGTGAAACTTAGTATGTGTGGTTTCGGAGACGATAAATCGATCTAAATAGCTTTCATTTATAGAAAACCTTGTTTTTATTTGAGTTTTCAGGCAATATAGCTACAATATAATTTTCGCCACCGCTTTCAAAACAAAATTAGCTCAGATGAAAATCGGTTGTTTCGAGAATCCGTCTAACCCCAGTTCGAATCCGAGTGACAGCAGAAGAGATAATTTTTAATATTTTTTTTTTATAAAAAATGCTAATTTGGGGAAGTAAGCCTAACAATTTATTTTAATTTAAATATGTTTTGTAAAGAATCGAGCTAAGCTCGGTCGTCCCAAGTACTATCTCTAAATAAAAGGAACATTAAGAATTATGGTGGGTTGATGGTATCGAAAAAGGTATATATATGGTTTGTGTGTAAAATGTGTGAATACTGAGATGACATCTGATAAGCGAAAGTAGAAAAGGAAAATATGTTGTGCCGACCCTACTTAGGTAGGCTAAGGATATTTTTTTTTCGGAATGACCTCTGCCTATGTAGGCAATTCCGCCAATGTCAAGTATGACAAATATACGTTATAAACATAATTGCCAGATATTCGGTATAAAAACGTAGAATGAGGGATAACGGTAAGAAAATCATGATGATGATTTATTATAAATTATAAAAATAGTAAAAGTTATAATGAAATTTTAAAATAACTCAAAGAATATTGATTCACGCTTTTTAAAGTTATTACTTATATTGAACAAGAACGTTTAAGTAATTATGAAAGGAGGGGTAGTTTGGAAAGCTACCTGCGCCCCCTTGCGTCCTTACAGACAACGTTTCCACGCGGGTCGGCGATGTGCGTGAATATTTGATGTACCTATCGATCATAACTTCTTGGCAGTACTCGGTTGTGCGAAGGGAATCTATTTCGAATATAACTATCATGTATTAATATACTGCTCTATATAATATTATACAAGTACATTGATATTCGTATATTACAGAATTGTGTAGATTATTTTCATTATTGTTGTACTCGAGGGAATTAGTAGAATAATTACATTTAGTTATTTTAACAATATTACCAATTACAATCAACTATTTCATCATTAATGTTACTTATTATAACGAATCTGCGATAATCAGTGTTATTCAAAATCAAAAATACTTTATTCAGTTTAGGCCCTAATAAGGCACTTATGAACGTCAAAAACTACCACCGGTTCGGAAACAACCCAGTTATCGAGAAGAACCGGCAAGAAACTCGATCTGGTTTATCTTTTTAATATATATAATATTTAGACTATATTACATACATGACAGAAACTTTTAATGGAAAAGAAATTTTAATGGATGCACAGAGATGAGTCAATTCCAGACATCACTATCGTTCACATACTGATCCACTCTATAATAGCCTTTTGAGACCAAAACCCGCTTGACATGGCGCTTAAATTCACAATCAGGCAAATCGGTAATATCCTTTGGAATTTTGTTATAGAACCGTACACTATTTCCCAAAAAACTATTACTCGTTTTACTAAGTCTAAAACATGGGATAACCAGTTTGTCACGGTTCCTAGGATTTAGACTATGCCGGCCTTTTACAAAATCCAGTTTATCAAGGTTCTTTCGGACATACATTAAATTATCAAGAATGTATTGGGAAGGCAGAGTTAAGATACCGAATTCCTTGAACTTAGTCTTTAAAGATTCACGAGGTCCCATATTGTAAATTGCTCTAACTGCTCGTTTTTGTAATAAAAATATGGTGTCCACCTCAGCTGCTGTCCCCCACAACAGAATGCCAAAAGACATTAAGCTATGGAAGTAGGCGAAGTAGACTAACCTAGCAGTGGCAATATCAGTTAGCTGGCGTATTTTACGTACTGCAAATGCAGCAGAACTTAATTTGCTTGCCAATTGTTTAATTTGAGGACCCCATTGTAGTTTTAAATCCAATGTGATACCCAAGAATACAGTATTATCAACTAACTCTACAAAATTCCCCTCAATCCTGATGCTGCTATCCACTCGTGGAACATTAGGCAAAACAAATCTTATACATTTTGTTTTGCCTGTATTTAGCACTAAGTTATTTAATGCAAACCAATGAGAAATTTCATTTAGAGTATTATTTACATGCCTAACCTCTGAATCTGTCCTTTTCACTTTAAATATAATTGAAGTATCGTCTGCAAAAAGCACCATGTCAGCACAGTTATTGACCATTAGCGGCAGATCATTTATGTATATTAAGAACAAGAACGGCCCCAGTATAGAGCCCTGAGGGACGCCAATTCGCACAAAGGATCCTGCAGAGGTTACCCCTTGTATGCTAACTTTCTGACAGCGATCTTTTAAATAAGAGACTGGAAGATCGAGAGAAGGTCCACAAATACCATAATGTTTTAATTTTAGAATAAGTGTACTATGGTCAACGCAATCAAAGGCCTTAGACAGATCGCAGAACACACCAACTGCATCATGCGAATCCTCCCAGGCACTCAATATATAGCTTATGAGCGTTGCCCCAGCGTCAGTAGTAGATTTCGATTTCGTAAAACCAAACTGTCGACCATCCAGAAACTTATGCACATTGAAATAGTTCACTAATTGGTTGAGCATAATCTTTTCAAAAACTTTACTTAACGACGGAAGTACAGAAATAGGTCTATAATTCCCAAGACTACTTCTGCAGCCTGATTTAAACAAAGGAACTCCTTTGCTTATTTTCATTAAATTGGGGAAAGTTCCTTTTGCTATACACTGGTTAAATATGTTAGCCAAATGTGGTGAAATAGTAACAATTAAAGACTGTACTACTGTTACCGATATACCCCATATGTCTTCGTCTTATATTACAAAAAAAGTTAAATATGTATTGAATACTTGCTTTAAAATGATTTCGTATTAAATGCATCGCGCTCGCTCGAGGGAAGTTCGCGTTATCCTTTTTCGCAAGTCTAATCTAACCAAAGCGAGACAAAAGATCAAGTAGGGGAACATTCAGCGAGCGTAGTGCATTTAATACGAAACCTTTTTAAAGCAAGTGTTCAATACGTATTTAACTTTTTTGTAATAACACAGAAGATGTAAATTTTTAGTATTGACTTTTACTAGTGCACTGTTTAAATACATATATCTTTCTATTAACAATAATTTAAATGTAAGAAATGAACTTGAAGGATCACGTCATGTCAGAATTAATATACATCGTATGACTGTGATAGAACCTGATTTTCTTACGTGTACTACTCCTGTATATTGTCATGTACTATATATATGTAAGTATTAATTGTACATTATAAAGTAGATGTAACTGATATGTAACTACTAGCAATCGACTACGACTGCGTATACTTTAATTACAATAGAAGAGTTAAGGCTGGGTTGCACCAAAATGTCGGTTATTGTAACTGTTAAAATTAACTATAACAATGACAAGAGCCACTAACAGCTACATTTACCAAAACCAGTTGCACCATCAAACGTTTTGTAATAGTTAAAGTTATTAGGGTTACTGCGTAAATAATGTAATTGGGACTAATTAAAGATAATAAAATCAAAGAAGGTAACATTTTTTACTTGGCAAGTCTTTGTTATATCTGTCACCAGATGATCATTGCGCGCAAAAAATCATTGCGTTTTAATTACTTTCCTTTGTTATTTACTTTGCATTTGTTTCCGTGAAGTTGTATATTAGATATTTGAGTATTGATATGTTTATATCAATGGTTAATTTGGACAAAAGTAATTCAAGTATATCATATGTTTTTATTATATATTATATTTAGTGCTGCATATTCAATTTTAGAAACGCATAAACAGAACAGTACGTCCTTCATAGTTTACATGATGTTTACATTAGAAATGTTAGCTGTTTTAACAAATGCTCTATAAAGTACAAAACGAATGCATATGTTAATTTTTTAGAAAACTGAAATATGTTTAAGAATATTTTTTTGTCACAGTTTGTGAACTGATGAGCTCCAGGAATATTAATTTTCATCCTTAGAAGCAAATCATGTTTAAATGTACTAATGTTGTCATAGAAATAATTATTTTGAACTTTCCACAGGATTTCTCAAAGTAATGATATATGTTCTAAAGTTTCAACTAGTAAACACGACAATCGATTCAAAAATTGACAATAACAATAACGTTAACCGGCCAACATCGAGCCGTAATAGTTAACGTTAAATCGTGACGTCATTTTAACCATTGTCAACTGGTGCAACCCATTTTTTGCCTAACAATAACTTTAACCGAATTTATAACTTTAACATTGACTGGTGCAACTCAGCCTAAGAACAATAAAACAACGCCAACGTAACTTACTTTTAATGGAAAAATGGGTGACGTCTGTTTATTAAAAATAAACCAGGAAAGGAGTAAAAGGAATTCGTAGTGACGCATTTAGCATTGTAACAAAGGTACTCCTCATGATTTATTTACGTGACGCGGTGGTAACAAGATAGAAATTGCCTAGAATAGCAAGAAATGTATTGAACGGACATTTCGTGAGTGTAATTGGAGAAGTTGGTGGGCGTGCCGCACGCTACGGTGCCGCACTCGGGCTGGAGACATCTTGTATGTATTTGCTTCTGTAGTAATTTCCTCGTCCGTCCTTATATATTTAAGCGGCAGGGCTGTACGTTCCGTTACCATGCATATGTCATGAGCAGTTGCCGTGCAACGGTTTGTTGACGGTCGAACCGCGGGAACCGCGACCACTGGGCCACCCCGGCGACTCCCCCCGCCATGTGGCTATAGCCCACCACCAATAATTACTACTTTCGATTCCGATACTTATTGATATCGTGTAGTGGTGGTTACACCACCCAACTGCACCTCATATAGGCATGAGGTGATAATTACACTCCCGTTTTTCTACAATAATCTATACTAATATTATAAAGCTGGAAGAGTGTTTGTTTGTTTGGTTGAACGCACTAATCTCAGGAACAACTTGTTCGATTTGAAAAATTCATTCAGTGTTAGATAGCTCAATTATTGCTATATATTATCACGCTAAGACCAATAGGAGCGGAGCACCAATAAAGATTCAAAATCGTGGTCTTTTCTCCTTTTGAGAGCTTCCACTGGGTGTAAGAGTTAGCCCAAAGTAACTATTCCACGCGGATGATGTCGCGGACAGATGTTAGTATATTGTAAGTTAAAAACAGGCATACGGTATGCACGCAAAGCGACAAATATTGAGTCTATTTCACGTCCCCGTAGACAGCCGTTTATTGCAGTCGGCCTATAAAACGATCTATACATTGACGTGTTTTTTTATGTGAAGTCTTTTAGAGAGAATTTCTAAGCGACTAAAATTCATTGGTTTTTGACTGTATATAGTCTCAATTCTCTGGAGTACATTTCAGGGCGAGAGGGTACTTGTGATTAATAAGTATCTTTGTAAACAAGCAAGTCACGTAACGTTCGGTGTAAACGATTCATTGTAAATATGTTCAATGGTATAAATTGTACCAATTGTTACAGTTGAAGCCATAACTTTGTTTACAAAGATGATTCATTTTATGTTGGTATTGTAGTCATTGTAAACATTTGATAACAATATCATTTTAATGTCTATTCGGACATTTTAAGTACCTTTTTTTTTTATTAACGTGGGGAAATCCCTAACGGATACGCTACCCTCCCGGGAGAGAGGGTAGGTTATGTCCGATTCGCACGGACTAAAACCCCACGGTTTACCGTCCGCCGTATGGTAGGTACAGCCAGGGATCGAGCATGCTCACTGACCTGATAAACTGCCTCTGCGGCAGCCTGACGAATGAACGCCAGGCTTAGACATTTTAAGTACCTGACTTTTGATTTGGTTCATCGGTGAGAATACCGAGACGTCCTGCTAAGTTCGGCTTCGTATTGCGTTATCAATGTATATCGTAGTCATTGTGCTGTGCGACAGAGAACGCTTTACAAAACCGCTCTTAGCCGGACGTCTCGCTCTTCTTCCCGACATACCAGATCAAAATGCCAGGTACTGCTACAATTTTCCATTCGGTTTTCAGTTACTATAGTTATGAGTACACTGCTTAATTGTACTAATCTTAATTGATCAAATTTAACTAACGTCAAACGTATTCAGACTTCAACGCACATAAATTATATGAGAATCATACTGTAACAAGATTAACACTTAATATAGTTAAATAAATATGACGACACAAATTTATACACAGCTATATCATTACATACCATAGTGTAAAATGAAGTCCTATGCGTATGAACGGATTTTCATGCGATATTCACCAGTAAATAAATATTCACGAGGAAGATTTAGGTATACAATTTGTGTATATTTTTTTATTATCAAGGCAGGAAACGTCCGCCAGGTCCGCTAGTAATTTCTAATTGAGCAGTGTGTATCATGGAAACTAAACAGAAGACATAAATACACGTTTATATGTATAATTCTCATGTTGTGTGTAGAAAACTGAACTGCTGTTTAGGAGGCTGGACATATTTTGATAAAAAAATTGTGTGTTCAGGTGGATTCAAGAATGGTTTGAATTCACAATCGGACCTGGTAGGTGCCTCTGCAATGCGACTCTAGGGATTTATTTTATAATCAGGATAGGACAATGTTCGACAGGCTGGTTAATACATATACTAGAAAGAGAACTGACAATTGTGTTCGTAATATGAAAGTCAGTTATATGTAACGTCGAACTAGTGTCCTTTTGACTCAATAGTTGGACTTACAACCATTGTTACTCATCAATCTATATCATTAATTATTTGGTTTATATTTATTTTGTTATAAATTTGTTTGTTATTTTATTTAATTTAGAATTTAAATTGTAAAATTTAAAAAAAACGAATGATTGTTTTTTTTTTGACGTGAAATAATCACTGTATCGATTTTAGTAGATTAATGTAACACATGATGTATTTAATATTTTTTTTTAAATAAAAAACCTTAATATATCAGAAGAGAGCACACAGCAAGTTTACTTTATTTATTTATAGCTCATAGTCGCGATTTCGTTGATATTAATCTGGCTTTGACGTATCCATAAGTACCCTATATCTGTTTGGTCACCCATGACAATTTGTGTGATGAATTTCATGATAATTACTTGATTATTACTACTACTTAGCCAATACTTATACTTGGCTATTAAGCCAAGGCGATTTACATTTATAACTATCTATACTTGACTGTGGTTCTTCCACAATGTGTTTAACACAAATATTAATTGACTTGCCATGTAAGATACTAGTAAATATTATTGAAACACAAGCCTGCAGAAGAGATGCACATATTTATAAAGTAATTAATGTTACTCCATATTGTTCATATGCTCCATGTCACCAAGGCACACTTAAGTATACTTTTAATCCTTATTACCTCCATAAAAATGTCTCTACTAAAGTTCAAAACTTAAGATTTTACTATCTAACCTTAAGTTCTTCAGAGAGACTCTTTGAATAAACTTCTATTTTGAATACTTTTGCACTCTTTTGGATGGTAAGTTTCCTGACCACTGGCTTAAGTCATTCACTGCAGAGGAAACCTCACAGCGAGGTGACTTTTCTTACATTAACAATTAAAAATATTACAATACTATCTATGCCTGTGAATTCGACCACATGGAACTCTATTTAAAATAAAATTAATAAAATCCTCTGAATGTATTAAGCCCATTTACTTTTCTCTTGTAAAATACAATGACTTCTGATAGACAAATTTTATTAAAACAAAGACTAATTTATTCTCGAGTATATGAATTAACTTAAAGTTTTATTGTAAACCCAGTACTTTAGCAGTTATGCGTGTTCATACAAACAGCCAGACAGACAGACATTTCTAAAAATGATTGAAGTGTATTTTATTACTTATTCCTAAACAACAACATTTTTTTTCACGAAAATCTAAGTAGAAACACATTATATTTACATTCTTATTATATGCACAGATAGAAGAAGATATATGTTAAGTTTATTGTGTTGGTTTTTAGCATATTTTTTAATTTCACCTAGATGCCAAAGATGTGTATAATATGAATGGAAACATGTTATATGACTTCAAAAACTAGAACAGAAAATATATTAATTTATACTATTTAACATAAAGCATATACTTGTAATATAAGATTATAAATTCCATAAAAATCATATTAATAAATAAGTGGTACTGTGTAGCTTTTAAGACTTTGCTAGGTCAATAGCATAGTCAGTTTGAAAAAAAAATTTAAGAAATTCTCAAGTACATATTACAGATAGGAAGACATTGAATTTTATTTATAGAAGGATCAGTTTTAAATAAGCCAGACTCTTTCTGGTTATTATCTGCAGATATACTAAATATTCCATTAGTTTGCTCTTCCAGTCATTAAAAAGCGACTATAGAAGACTACTTTAATGGTAGTAAATGTCATTTTTATTAGAGTGACATAAAAACCAAAAGAAATAATCTCTAGTCTCCTTGACAAATATTTCTACTTATTTCCACCTTTTTTTAGTATGACGTAGCCAACAGATATATAGTACACTTAATTTTTATTGATCATTGCAATCTATAGCTATTGATAATTAACCTCAAAAGAAAACTTTAGTCTTGAATAAGACCAGTCAATTATAGACTGCTAACATAAAAGACTGCGTCAGAATAACTCAAGTGTCAGTAGATGTTACAACAAAAAAATGAAAAACCACTGCTTTGAATAAGAAATAAATGACACATGCTTTTACAGTCAAACTAAATAAGTCAAATAAATTTGCAATATGCTTAAATTGCTTGATTTGTCATAATTTATTATGAATTGGAATTAGTTATTTTTTTAATTAGTGAACATAAATTAAATATAAATATGGGTGAGTCTAAAAATAGTGAACACAGCTTGCTTAAAAATAAAATTTTATTGAAATACATGCAAGAAACAACCAAATATGTCAACAAATTGGTGAATATAGTATTACAAAAACATACAATATAGAAGAGAGTGTTGAACAACATTAGTTCTTTAGTGAGGTGTCAAGATTTCCTATTGATTAAAAGACTCCCATGATGTGGCACTACGATCATTCAATCAAATGATGATCAATGAACATATCCTAGCTTATATAATAAATACAAAAGTGACTTTGTAAAGATTCCAAGGTATGATTACTAAGCCAATTAACATGAAATTAGAAAATCGTCAGAAGTACCTACAGAAAAGGACATAAGTAAGCTATGGTATTTATCTAGAAAAAAAATACTGTTCCCGAAGGCTGAATAGCTGTTACGCTAAGTCTACACTAGCTTGAGCGAAGCCGCTGTAAAAGCTAGTATGTAATAGGTTTCAAGCACCGATAGGGCTCATTGTTATTGTAATCATGATACAAGCAACAGCACAAAACAAATAGTGTATCTTTGACTTTAGTTGGTTGACTGTAGTTTGCATAAATAATAATTGTAAGAATCGCTTGCAGCAGGACAGAGCTGAATATTTCACAATTTACGTGGATAACCTATTTGGAAAGCTATTTTTCAGTTGTCATAATTTGATGTTGCTATGTTCTATTCGATCATAAATCTGATAAAGAACATTTTAAACAATAATCATAGTTGTTTCTGTAAAATTGGGAATGTTGATATCTAAATAAATTGATATAAAAGCCGGTTATGAAATAATCAATAACACGACGTGAATATTGTTTCATGATTTAATGTGTTTAGGAAAACAACTATCTTACCTTTTTACCAGTGAAGAAAATGCAGCCTTGTAGAAGAAATAGTAAAAGTTTATTCTACAGCGATAAATCTAATCTATTGTTATGTAAAATAAAAATTGCGAAACTGAAAAACGACAAAAATGGCGGCAATGCCAGGGAAATGTTTGGTAATTGATAATCAATGTTGCCAACAAATGTAATAAATAAGGCTAAAATTGTATTTAACAGTATATAAATCGAACAGTGGGGTTTTTTGGCGGGATTTTAATCTTTCTTGTAGCGGATTTTATATTTTATTTATAATCTTGTGTTATTTGACTCTATATTTTGTAAATTTGGTGGAGTTTTACGTAATATAGCTAGTTTATTGTGTATCAGTGAAGTGAATGGAAAATAATTTCATGAAGCATGAAATTCTGAGATGCCACAAAAACTCCCTGGAAGGTTCTAACAAGGGATCCACAATCTTGTTAGAATATTGATTTACACGAAGCTTAATACTGAAATGATCACTCGACGCTTGTAATGTTATTGACTACCCGCCAATAGCAGTCATAAATCTGAAAGAATAATTGCCAAAAATAAAGTTAAAAAAGTGCATACAGTGCTCGACAAACTTTTTGATCGCTCTAAAAATAGTTGCGCAGAACTCAAATTTACGTATTACATGTTTATCATTGAGACAACTTTAGAATAAATAAAAGCTAATTTGAATCCCTATAATAAGAACGTATGAACTTTCTTTTGTATTCATTTCTTGACACTATATCACGCGCAAGAACATACCTTCAACTATATTTAGGGCGGTCAAAAAGATTGGTGAAGACTGTGTAGAATATATATATATATATATATTATTAATAAATTATTAATAATTACGAAAAGCAATAAAAGTGAACTACTTGTTTTTTTTGTGTAATTATCAAATTATTCTTGTTAATTAAATTTACAGGGTGCGGACGTGCAGAATGATTACCATATTGCTACTTTAAAACAAAGGACCAGAGGGAAACAAATGATCCGAGTCAGTTTGTTTTGACTAGTAACCGCTTTCACAGCTAGTTTACGTAACGCATCTATTAGGCTAAGCAGGCATATATAAATAAAATAAAAAGAGAACACCTGTAAAAGATTACAATTGGTATGGTACAATACAAGGAAATATTTGAGTAGTAGATACTAGAAAAGGATACAATGTCTGAGTAATAAAAGGACTGAAACAATGTCACAACAAAGCGTCTATTGTTATAGCATAGCAAATGCATATATGTAAGAGAAGCGAAAAAAGGTATGAAAAAGTGAGACAATAATATTTATATTTACGATAATAATATGGTTCAATATCTATAAAAATAGTATGTTTATAACGTATATAAAGAATGTATACATGTTTCATGTTAGACATATTTCATTGTTTAAAGACAAGAATTTTCCAAATCATTTAGCACTTAAAATTTCAAAAAAATAATCTACGAAATAAAACAGCACCCGATGGACCAGAGACATTTTTGTTTTTATTCTTTCCATACTAAGGAAAAGGCAAAGGTATCTGAATCATACAGTTAAGTCATACCGGTCAGGCGTCATTTCATAACTCGTGGGACCAGAATCGGTGACTTTTTTTCATCGGTCAGGGGTGAGACAACACACAAAATATGTCAAAATTGTCAAATCTCGAATAACGCGTAATGTTTTTGCGTCCGAGTGTACCTGTATTTGATTACAACTTGATTTTAACTTTTACTTTTTAAACGTATGGTACATAATATTTATAATAAATACTATGTAACTGATTACGTGTATGTAGATTAAGTTTTAAAAAATATATATGTAACTATTTGTCATGAATAACAGTTCTGATTACATGCTATCTGAGCTACATTGCTCCAAAGATGCCCTTACCTCAACCTATGGCTGGTTTATGCAGTTCTTACTCGCTGTATTAGCGTTTACTTGTTTAATAGGTAAGTGACAAAATAAAAAAACAATTTTTAGGTAAGATTTACTTTCTTTTATATCACTCTTAGATTATTCTACCTTGGAAATCACTGGTCATTTTAGTAAATATATGTATACCGTCAATGAGTAATATGATATGCTTTAATATAATATGTGGATGAATAGACAGACTAAATATTACTAAATTAAACCTCATTTATCACTGAAAATAAGTGTCAGTACATAGGATTGCGAGATATACCGGTACAGAGACAGATTTCGAAATTAAATAATAGCTTCTAACTGCATGAGTAAATTAAAACTACATTAAGAATTAACATTTCTTCATATATAGTACATGACTGTGTTTAATAGACAACATCTGGTCTTCTTTTTCTAAGAAAGGTTTATACTTTTGATTAGGGAGTCTTAAATGTTCAGATAACAGATTCTGAATATTACTGATCTAATCGAGTCCATTATATTTGTAGGTATCATAATTATAGAATTATTTCCATCTTATATAACTATTATATTTTGCTTTTAGTTTCCCTTATGGTAGTGTAGATTTAAATTATACCACGGGAATGGTATATTTTTGCTGGATGATGAGCCCTTTGTACTCCTGACAATGTGTATGTAAAATGTCACGATTAACTTTTTAGTAGTTTAGGCATGAAAGGGCAACAAACAAACAAACTCCCTTACACATCTATTTATTGCGATTAGGATTATTTTAGTTAACAGTGGGTGTTATATATTAAAAAAAAATCATTAGCACTTTATTTTATAATGAATTGTAAAGAAAGGCATTTTGTTAGCTAGTTTTATCTAGTTTTTTTTTTTATGCTATGAGTAATAATTTTATTCAGGTAAAAGATTCTGTGAGCCTCTGTATGCAAGGAGACCATGGCTGATCTGGTTTTATGACACATCTAAACAAGGAATGGGAGCTCTTATTATCCACGCGGCAAATGTATGGCTGTCACCACATTTTACTGGGAACACATGTACATGGTAACAATATATTTCAATGTTTATTAATTTACTACAATAAAAATACATTTACATACATTGACATGTATTTCAAAATTGCAAATTGTAAACATAACATAATGTAACTTGGAGTGATGTAATGTTTTGTTTATCTGCAAATATTATGACTTTATTTAAAGTGTTTAGGAATGTGTGATAAAAGAAATAGTGATATGTAGATAATAGAATGTAATAACAACAAAATATCTCTTCAGAATCTGGCCTTGAATAAAATCTCAATTGATTAGAAGTGCTGCATTACTTTTTTTTGCTAATTTTATGACAATCATGCTGGTACTTCGAGTTAAAAACTCTGAAGATCTTAACGCTTATTAAAAGCATTTACTCATGTATTTACAAGATTATCATTCTGTTTTATAATTCTTGCTGTAATATTGATTCATTAGGTACATTGTAAACTTCATGTTGGACTCAACATTAGGTCTCCTGATCATATGGGCGGGTATCAGATTAGCGCAGTATTATGCCAGGACATACAATATACCCCTTATCAACTTTGGAGAGTATGGTAAGTAATCATAATACTGTGAAAATCTATACAAATAAATAGGATTAAATAGTCAATTATTTATGGACTAATCTATCAAAAGACTGAATCAATTCTGTGGGTGAGAATTTACTGACAGACATATGTCCGTGTGTTATATAGACTATATATTATAGCAATGTTCCATAGGGCCTGAATAGTGATTATAAAATTGGTTGCTTGGATTAAAAATTAATGACAAAATAATTAAAAAAATAAAAGCTAGACTTCATTGAAAAGGAAGTTAGAAAGGTGTTATAGTATACCTTTTTGGTATTTGATTTCATCTCTGTGCATCCATTAAAAACGTTTCTGTCATGTATGCGATACACTCTAAATATTATATATATTAAAAAGATCAACCAGAACAAGTTTCTTGCCGGTTCTTCTCAATGACTGGGTTGTTTCCAAACCAGTGGTAGTTTTTGACATTCATAAGTGCCTTATTAGGGCCTAAACTGAATAAAGTATTTTTGATTTTGATGTAAAAATGTGTTTCTAAAAATAATTAACCAATTCGAAAACTTTTTAACTACCAAATAATAAACTTGAATGTAGGTGTGCTCCTTTTTTTTTTATTTTTTCTCGAACTGACTACGCTATTGACCTAGCAAGGTCTTAACAGCTTCACCGGACTACATAGGTGTGTTCTTTTATGATAAAATAACATTTATTTTGTTAACAATTTAATTACATCAGCATTTCTTATGGTTGTGTGGAACATGAAGTTATACATATATATTTTCTCCACCTTTTCTCAATAAGCGAGCTATCTTATCCAAAGAGGTACTGAAAAGAATCGATAGTTGTTAAGATAAGCCCTTCTCAATCTTTTTGGTCACTCTGAATGTAACTATATATACAGGTTTGAACATAATATCTTCTTTTATATATAAATTTCTTCTGTGTGTGTTTATGTCACTGAATTCCTCTATAATGGTTGGACCGATTTTGATGTCATTCTGTGTGCATGTCCCAGTGTATCTGAGAATGGTTCAGATTCGCAATTGGACCCGGTAGGTGACACTACAGTTGAATTTTAGGATTTTTTTTATTATCAAGGTAGGACAACGTCTGCCGGGACCACTAATATATTTATTTTTTCGACCTGACTATACTATTGGCTTGACGGGCTTTTACAGCTTCACCAGACTACTAAGATTATTATCAAGAGTTTAGTACAAAACAAAGTTAATATGTTATTATTGGTATCTAAAACTGGCATATATTCATCCTTAATTTTTTGGTTGTTATACGTTTAATATAATGCATATTTATACCTAGATTTATATTCTGTAAAACTATACTCGGAGTGAACAAAAAGTTTGAAAACTATACAAACTTTTCAACTTAATAATATAACAAAAAAAAACTATATAACAAAAAAGGACTATACAAACTTTTCAACTTAGTAATATAGTTCATAATTTTAAAAATAAATTAAATAGTCAGTATACCGAAAAAAAGAACAATGTTTCAATTAACAATATAAGTATATCAGCTGTGTACATATACTGTGAAACAGTGTATTTGTTTGTACTCTCGGGTGAATTAATTATTAACAATCATTAAAAGTCAAACTAAACAAGCATGAAATACTGTCAGTGTCAACTCAATGCCACATATGTATGTACCAGTACTAAAAAGTAGGTAATTACACTTAACCTCATTTTACAAGAGAAACCTTAAATATTATAATTAGGTTACTTAGTATATACTGTCACATATCCATATTATGATAATTTCATATAAGATTAGTTGTCACCCCAGCTCCGCCTGGTTGTACTAATGAAGAAAATAAGTTCAAATCTTCCCTTTACAATATGGTCATGTAATACCATATTGTTGAATAATAGGAGGAAATATATTCGCACTACTTCTATCAGACATGTTGTATAAAACTTTCTGCGTTGTTATGAGAAATTAGTGGATATTCATATGTGCCCAAAAATAATTAACTTGATCTAAAAATATATTGTGTACTGTTTTATAAAACAGCTTTTATTTGTAATGATGTAGACTTGACTTATATCTCGAGAACAGTGTTCTTTTCTGTATCTCTAGCAAAAGTTAAGCGTGAAAACATTACAAACAAACACATTCTCTTTTATAATAATAGTAAGAATAAGGAATATGGATTAGACGTATACAAAATGTCAGGCTTGGTTTTTTTTACAGTAACCAATGATATTACAAATATAAATATCATTGACTGTAACACGGCAGTGTGATGTCACTGTAATTCATCGTAAGCATAAATAATATCATCCGAGAGATTTGTAATATATGGGTTGTTAAGCCAACCTGTAAATCTTTCGATAACTGGATATGGCTGGTTTAAAAATTCGAAAAACTAAAAGAAAATAGCTCTCACGGGTCAATCAACTATCCAATCGGGTATAGCGAATCTACCACACCGCGTGATTTCTAAATGATACCGGATACCCCTAAGCGTGCCACTCACTCTAACGAATGTCACGTGGATTATAACCTAAAAATGGCCCTAAGGGATCAAAATGCAATCGCCATGAAGACAATAACCTCATTAAAAAATTGCCCTAAAATAGTTAAATTAAGTCGAATAATCATAACATTGCATTAAAAAAAATACCAATAGTAACTCACAAATACGACTTTTGACGTATATAACAAATTAAATTAAAACAAAAAAAAGTGCGGACCAAGAGTCTGCAGAATTACAAAAAAAAGACGAATGTGACATTTGATGTATGGTGCAATCACCACCCGATTAATTTTATTAAAACAATTTTTACAGGCAAACCACCCATGTGCTCGGCATGGATATGCCAATGCATATTGTATGCTGCACTCGCAACGTTTGCTAAGTCCGTCTTAGCGCTGGTACTTCAACAGCCGCTTATTGTGGCCGTTCTGTCAACACTACGGATATCGCCGGTGTCGGATCCGAAGCTAGAGGTCGCAGTCGTTATGCTAATCATTCCGTTCTTTGTTAATGTGAGTATGTTTCATGTGCAACAGGAGATCTTAAAATAATTCTTAATCCCTGGACTGCCCCAAACCATAAGGGCTTAATTCCGATAAAAACGAATGTAGACCTTTTAATGCTCTCATCCACAGAGTTTTCGAAGCATAAATAAAAAAAACCGTATATATTACAAAATTTAAATAATACGAATAGTGTGCTGTAAAATTACAGTAAAAAAGAGGATAGATATTTAAAAACATGATCCGCCATTATGAGACATGTGTCTTAAAAAATCAGCCGGTGAATCTATTATAGTAACATAATTTTTTTATAACGTATTATGAGCACTGATATATATTTTTTGATTTTTAAATTATCCTCTATGTAAGTTGAATACTAATTTGAAAATAGAATGATTTAAAATTTATTTTAGTACTAGTACTTTTTAAATACTAAGTCCTTATCTAAAAAATTAAATCACAATATTCTTACATAATTTAAGTAATTAAAGTTTTAAGAAACTACGATTGTTGTATGCACTTCTCGTTCAGCCATGTCAGTTTTCTTGCCGTGGATGAGTAGTACAAGCGGTGTGATGCGCATGCGCAGGAAAACGCAGACGAAGTCACGACTATTAACTGCAAAAAATAAACTATCATAATAGTTTTTACATTTAAATGTAAAATATTCAGAGCTTTATACAAAAGTTCCCTGCTATTATATTTGTCTGTTTGAAGTTAATGTCAAGTATGAATGTAATTCAATTTTAGACGCTATTCAAATAGTTATCCGTAAAATTTCATATTAAGCTACGTTTTCGGATCTATTCAAACAAGCGTGGGGTTATCTTCACTGATAACATTTTAATATATTTCCACAGTTCATTGATTATACTTGGGTCGTTCCCCTTGTTTTTTTTTTTCAACCTAAACTCGAAGTATTAAATTAAATTATCTTAAATATTGGGGTTATATTTGTACAGAAAAATGTTTACTGAATCAATATAAATGCTCTAACTTACATGAAATTAAAACAAAGAGTATTGACGGTAAGATAATGGCTTAGTTGATAACGTGGTTAGGTTAGGTACGAATATTAACAACTGAGTCGAAGCTATCAAGGAAAGATAGTGATGAAACCACAGAGTAGTGGTAGGGCTTTTTCTTTTTTTATGTCACAGGAGGCAAACGAGCTGGTGGGTTACCCGATCTTAAGTGATCAAGACCATCCATAAACATTTGCAACACCAGAGGAGTCGCAAGTTCATTGACAGGGAGGGGGGAAGGGGAAGAGGGGTGAGGGGAGGGAAGGTAGGCCTGCGGTGCTCTCACTGACCGAACGAAATGCAACAACGCAAGCACTGTTACTGCACGTCGGTGTTTCTGTGAGAGGGTGGAACTACCCCGGACGAACCGACCCATTCATGCTGAAACCAGTTATAACTTTCGATACAGTTTTCTTATGAGCCATTCAAGTGTTACGTAAGCAGATTTTTTGTAATTTTTGACCGCCCCCTCCTCCTGGTCAGCAATGATAAGCAATGTTCTCACAATAATTACGTAAACATTTATATAAGTATTTTTAAATCTGTACTGATTCATTAGATAAATATTGCTGACATAATCACCAATATTGCTGACGTAATCACCGTCCAGACCCCCAACTCCTGTCATCAAAAACAAAGCAAATCAAGAACCCCCCCTTCCTCATCAGTGCTTACGTAATACTTGAATGACCCCTAAGTCCGCATGGCTAACACCCACTCTCAAGATGATAATGTGTCGCCAGCTGTTGGTGTGTTCCCGGAGCTGCATTTGATAACCACTCCCACTTTTTTTTTATATCAAGGAGGCAAACGAACTGGTGGGTCACGTGATGTTAAGTGATCACCACCGTCCGTAGACACTAGCGACATCAGGGACGTCGAAAGTGCGTTGCCAGGGAAGGGGGAGGGGAAGGAAAGGGAAAGAAGGAAAGAGGAAGGAACGTGGGCCTCCGGCTCTCTCACTAACCGAACGAAACACAACAATGCAAGCAATGTTATTTCACGTCGGTTATCTGTGAGAGGGGTGGTACTACCCCGGAGGAGCCGACCCATTGATGCTGAAACCAATAATAGCTTCAGCGGGGCTCTACCACCTACCCACTGTAGATTTAACATGTTTACAATATTAGAACATATTGTCATGTATCAAACGTGATTGTGTTCCAATGCTAAAATCTATAAAGTTTAAAAAGAAGTTAAATGTGTATGGGAATCAATTATTGTACTATTTTGTTCAATTAAAGTTGATAGCACTTGCTAAATATTTGTGGTTATCGGTTTATATTTTCTGTATTATTTACCGGGGCTGCTATATAAGCATAAATCTTGAAAGTATGTTCTTTTCTCTTTTTATACCATCTTGTATTTACTTTTATTATTACTACTTTATTAATATTACGAATTATTTTTACAGATATTAATATTTTGGGTGACTGACAATTTCCTCATGTACCATCCGAGAGGTGTGAGCAGTAAAATAAAAACGAAGGTTAGTATTTTTATTCTACAATATTTTGACACTTTGCCTTTTTTTCTTTGAAGATCCTTTCGTATAAATTTAATGTATATAATATAAAGATTTTATTTTAATACTGGCTATGATTATACATGTTACTATTTATGATAATTTAATCCCCATATGTATTATGCAAAAGTGAACCATTTATGAGTTATCATGTTTTTTTAGCTTTTTTTTTCAAATATGTAAGTTAAAAATACAACATCAAAAATTTCTTTTAAAAAAAGTATCCATTAAATCTCATTTTTTCTCTTGATTTATAAAAACCATTAAACACTGATTATTTATCAATTTTAAAACATGATAACTAAAAACATTGTTCACATTTGCATAATCATATGCATTGTAACAAATAATCACCCCTGTCTCCTCCTAACGGGACTACGTCGAATTATCTATAACGCTATATACAGATTTGTATATATGTATATGTGTATATATATATATAAAAGAATAACTGACTGACTGACGGAAAAATGATGGATTTTCATATAAACATTTTCCACTTTAAGAGTTGAATTTCTAAAAATCTTTTCAAAATGCTCACCTGTAGTGTAAAGGAAACCTATGTGTCATTTTTCACAGTCCTAGCTCCAGTAATTTGGGTCGTGCGTTGATATGTCACTCAGTCACTCTTATATATAATAATACCTGATAAGTACAATTACGATTTTTTGGCGGGATTTCAATCTGTCATGTAGTGGATTTTATATTTTATTCATAGTCGTGTGTTTCTTAAATCTATATTTCGTAATATTGGTGTTGTTTTACGTAATATACTTCCGTTATTGTACACGAGTGAAGTGGATGGGAAATAACACCAAGGAACATGAATTCTGAGAGGCTACAAAAACTCCACGAAAAGTTCTAAAAAGAGAGCCACCGTCTTGGTACAATATTGATCACAAGACATTTTTTATATTATTACGTACTTGAAAATGGCAGTAATAATCTAGAAGATTGGTTGCCAAAAATAAAAAAAGATGTACAATCACAGTATATGGTATTCATTGTAGCGTTATTATGTTAATGCCGTGACAAAAATAGAATAAAATCTGCATATAAATATTTCTTTACTATTAGGTACGATATCAGTCGATAAAGAAAGATAAATCAGCGTCCGAAGAGGAGGAACAGTCAGCTGACGAACGCCTGCTCGGTGCCAGCGTATGACCATACAGGAAGCCCAATGTATTACGGGCTTAACTATTGTCATCTCTTAGGGTTAATTCACACAAGCGTGTTCTCGTATCCGCCAAGTTTTGAGTATAACTACAAAAAGATTTAGGGGATGTTAGTAATGGATTCAGTCTCGAGCCCTCCACAAGTGCTTCCACGATAGGAGTGTATGATTTAAAAAAAAAAATGTACTAAATACAACCGACTTAAAAAAATGTACCCTAAAAATCCATCGGAATACCCTTGGCTATTGATAGTTATCTACCTAATCTTGACTATATCAATCATAATACATTTCCTATTCTATTTTGAGGAGTTCCCTGTTGTGTCTTCGAAATCCAAGGTACACAGTGCTAATGAAAATGAAACGAGACAGCCTCGAAAATACCACCTTTCCAATAAAAAATAATTCGCTAAATAGGTTTATAAGAAATGAAGGTCTGAGTTAACAAACATTAAAAAATAAATACAACCCAATTCGAGAACGCTTTCTTCTTTGTTTAAAAACTGAGATCAGTTCTTCTATATTCACAGAAAGCACTCTTTTTAAGACATCTCATGCTACTCCCATACTTGCGTGTATCGCCACGAAGTTTTATCTATGGTCGCAATAAATGCAGGTATGGGTCATATAGCTCTGTAACTATAAAGGCAGTAAGATAACTATGCCAAACTTTTACATACATCAAAGGTACTCGAGAACACCTTATTCGAATTATTATTGGAATGACAAAAGGGTGCGGTCATTCTTATGTGCCGTTATTGGAACTAATTTTGATGTTACTTTTTAGCGCGGCAAATTGCTGACGCTGCGTTACGGAGGTATGGGACTAGCTTCAGAGCATAGTCGTAGTTCACATTCAAATTTATTCGGTTCCCCAAATTCGTTGTCTCCGGGTCTTGAAATCTTTCAATCCGACCCTGATTGTGTGATATATTTTTGTATAAATAAAATGAAATTGTAATTAGGAAACCAGTATAATAAAGACAAATTAACATTCTTTACGATTTTGAAATTTTTGAGATATTTAATTTGGTTATCATTAATTAAGAAATATAATGGAAAATAAAACCGTCTACTAAGTAATTTCTAAATTGTAAATGTACTAATTTATTTTACTGAAATATCGTTTTATTAAATATTTGTTACATTTATATACACAGAGTTTAGCGGATAACGAGTCAACAATTAAAATGACAGCTCTATCTAATATACTGTTTCACTAGTAATATGCCGTTATATGAACATGTCAAAGTTCGAGGCCGTGAATAACAATAATATACATGTAACAAAAAAAATACAGCAGATTAATATCAGATATATAAAATCCAATTTTACTTAAATTTACATATCGTTATTTGCAATTACATACATACTTCCTTATAAAACATGGACGAAGTTTTTACAGAAAATGAAACCGCTTGACCAACACGAATATTGAAATAGTTTCTCCAAATCTTGAATATTATGAAGATAATGTTGCTATAAAAAGTAAGCTATAATTATGTATAGAAATTTATATCAGTGATATTATATAGAATAAGTAAATTAGTATCTCATGTATATTATAAAAAAATACATATTTAATCTTCTAAAATGATGGATTAATATCCTCGTCAAACTTTTTGACAGCTCTGAGTATAATAAATACACTGAATACAAATTCAGATACGTATTATATTTATAATATCGAGACCATTTAAGGATATATAAATTCCAATTTTAAATTCATATAATTTAACTTTATTTTAAATGAATCTCTTGATTGTATTATGCCCATGCGCGAACTGAAGTTTATATTAAGAGCGGCCAAAATGACTGACGAGGACTACTTTGCATGTAATTTTGGTGTTGCCATATTATTTCAATCGAGGTAAACTATTATTTAGTTGAGTTGATACGAATTTATTCACTACAGATTACGATTTATAAGTATCGAAAAAAAATGTTTCTTACTTTTAAAAATTGAAGTTGTACCTTCTATACAACAAATAACAAACATATATATAAAGACAACATACTAGGGTAACAATATTGTCCAATAATTTTAATACAAATTGCAAAATATATTCTTATATACAGCTATACATACTCGAATTATATATGAATGCTTAATCATGCAATTTTATTAGCATATGCAAGTATTTTAGTATGCATTTCATATATAGATAAAGAGAAATGATTCTGGCCACTTGTGTGATAGGTTTAATGCAAAATGTATTATGTAAAAATAAGGGAGGTTGTTTTAATTGATGTAAAAATATAATGTATTAAATTCAATAATTGATGTTCATACTATAAGTGTTCTACTAAAATATTTAAGTCAAATGGAATTGAAAAATAAACTTTTGTTCCGAGTACATATATAACGAGTTACCTTTATATAAAAATATAATTTTATGTTGCAAGAAGAAGAAAAAAACTTGTATTTTTATATATTTCATTTTAAAAATGTAATTGTTGTTCCTAAATGGTGTAAGTACTTAGATTCTCATTAGTGCCATGTGTTTGTCGGAATTGTTACAAGGCTAGAAGCTATACATCGAATAAAGACTGATGAAGTCCGAAGATAGGTTGCAACTTCCTATAATAAATTTTATATGATTATTTAACCCTATATACTGTGAATTTATTATGTCCTGAATATTAATGATACCCAACGTTTTATCGGTGTTGCCAGTTCTTTTATAGTTGTACAAGCTGACCATTCCGTAGCGTTGCTGTCGTTCTGTTATTGCATGACGAATTAAGGTTACATAGTAAATAGGTTAACAGAACACGTATGCCATAAAATAAACTGGAGTTAAAAAAGAAATTCATAATTAAAACATGGCGCCATCTATGAGATATCTATTACAGTCTGTAATACAGTTAACTGTCATAAAATTAATTTAAAGCGCCATCTGTTCGAGACTGATGTAACTTACAATTAATAACAATAATCAACATTGACAATCATTTAATTCTAAATTTAAAATATGAGGTGATTATTTAAAATATAAATTTAGATTATCCTCTCTCTCAAGTTGTACCAAACTACATAAATGCTAACTTTCATGAAGATCGGTCGAGTAGTTTCGAAGTTTATCATGGACAAGTATCATAACACTATTTTTATATATTTAGATTGTTGTTAGAATCCATGAGGACTCTTATTCCTCTCGTGCCTATATTCTGTCTCAATATACGCATCAATAGCGTAACGCCGCGAAGTATACGGGCGGACTGGTTTGAGACGGATACACCTCCCTAATGATTGTCATTAATCAAGCAAGATTTAACATTTCGATATCATAATAATAACATTACGAAGGAACGTATACATTTTGTCGACCTATTATTCAGCTAGACGATGAATCTATACTAATATTATAAAGAGGTAAAGTTTGTGAGTTTGAGTTTGTGATGTTGGGTAATCTCAGGAACTATTGGTCCGATTTGAAAAATTATTTCAATGTTATATAGCTCATTTATCGAGAATGGTTATAGGCTATATACCATCACGCTAAGAACAGTAGGAGCGGAGCACCAATGAAGAATGTTTAAAAATCGGGGGTATTTTTTTCGTCTTGAGAGCTTCAGTTGCGCGCGTTAGCCCAAAGTATCTATTCCACGCGAACGAAGTCGCGGGCAGAGGCTAATATATAATAAAATGACTGTATTCCTTTACTTTATTTTTTAGATAGTAACAGTCGTGTTAATCGACCAAAATTATAAGTTTCTGAACAAGCAATAGATTTGAGGTAATCATTTGAATAAAAAAAAGTAGAGGCAGTCATAAAGTATACCGAGAGAAGTGAAAACTTAAAATAAGGAATAACTGTGTTCTTTTTGAATATGTTAGGTATATAATTCTTCTATACATGTGTATGTCCTGTGGACCGATTTTAGTGATTTTTTTATGTATTCAAGAATGGTTTATATTTACAGTTGAATCCAGTAGATGACGATGCTGTCTAATTCTGAGATTTTTTAAATTATCAGAGTAGGACAACATCCACCGAGTTCGCTCGTATAATATAATATCCAGTGGCAGATTTGCAGTCTTGGCCATCCTAGGCCCCAGGCCATGTAGTAAGTACCAGCCACCCCTGCGTCAGTGAATTTTTTATCACGATTGCTCGCCCGTAACTATCAAATCTTGGTGACTTAACATTACGCTCATGCAACACGTCAAAGGAGTGAGTACTTAATCGTATCAAATTGCGATAAGCCCTCTCTTCGTTTCTTTTACCAATTCCAAATGACACTTTACGTAAGCAGAAAGTTTTGAAAAAAAAAGATTAGTCGCCCCTAATATCTGGCCGCCCTAGGCCCGGACCTCTTGGGCCTTAGGGCAAATCCGCCACTGATATTATATTTTTATACTTAATAAACTTAATAAATACATAATTTAACTAACGAGTAGTATACGAATATTACATACGAAAATCGATTACTTGTTTTACTTTTGTCAAATGAACGCCGTTTTAAAAAATATCGAAAAAAAAAATTGAAATTATTGTCAAATTTTTAATCACGAAAATAATTACATAATTTTGTATTGTACAGGAAGAATACTCTAGAATAACAAAGTTTAATATGACGTATATGAATTGAAACAAAAATGATTACATCAAAATAAGTTATTACTATTTGATCTGAATTTATTCCTACAACGTCTTGTATTTTATAATTACATTATAATAAATTAATATATTATTTTTATTAGTTTTTATTCCAAAAAACGCATAATTGTATATTATTGGGTGTTGATTACATGTCGTGTAAGCCGATTGGACTTGGTTAGCATATAAAAACATATCTAAACATAATTTAGTATTAAATCCGAATAATGTGTATTCTTTATTGCAAACTTAAATAGTTTATCTTTTGTTGGCAATGAGCTTCTATTAGCAAATTCGCCTATTTAAATACCATTAAAGTTAAGCTACAATGTTGAGATAATTGTATCTTATGTGTTTTAAAAAAGGAAACGAGTGGGTGATAATTCTTACATCAAAATATAATACTAATATAGATAAATTTTATTTAAATCTGTATCATTGGAATGTGTTTGTAGTCCTCTCGGTATCAAGTTCTTTACATTAAAAACCTAGTATGAATTTTATCAAAATGTAAATATAAAACTATCAGTAAGGACAAGTTTTGTAAAAACTAATGTGTGTGTATATATTGGTACTCTATATTTGTGCATCTGTTTATTGTTCATGCGAATATAATTCACATTTCGTGTTCAATTGTATTTTTATTTTGTATTAGCTTTTACCTGCGGCAAAGCTTGGACCTATTCCTCGGGAAGTGTACATGTTTTATTGATGAAAGGTACCCTATATTCTCATCTGTATCCCTGACAATATTCATGGAAGACTTCATCATATCGGTTGTGTAGTTAAGACGCGAAAGCGTAAGAAACAAGGGGGCCTGTGATATAGCGTTCAGATATGTCATCTCCATACATTTTTCCGTTTTCTATTTGCGTTAGCGATTGTCGATAAGCAACTTGGTTAGGCCACAAGGAAACACATTCGCATTTATGATCTTGAATTAGGATTTGCTGTGTTCATTCCCGGTACTTAAGATTTAGGTCACATCAGATTCAATCCCTATTAACATACGTGTTTGCGCGCACGCTCGCTTAACCCTCCCACACGCCGCTGCAAAGGAGGGCCCCTCTATCGATCCCGCACATATGTAGCGTTTCTTCCAGTAACATTTCGAGCTTAGATCGTCCCCGGATGGAGCACTCTAGGTGTTACTATCGCGATACAGTTACTCACCTACATCACTTATACATATAAGATCACCTCACATACGTGCACACACAAACACACATGGTGGAAGGGTTTTATTTTTTTTTCCCTTATTAGAACTGAATCGATTAGTTTAGTTCGTTTTGTTTCCGATATACATGTAAGCGTTTGTAAATCATGTAATTTCAATTTCAATGATTCACAAACGAATATATGTATAAAATAGTTTAACTAGGTTAGATTCGGGACTTCGGTAATATCCCAAGCCGAGGTGTGCGTGCACCCTTGAGCTAATTACCTAAATAAATCGGATAGGTGCTATAAGCGCTCGCCATAGTAGTACGGTGAAGCTGTAAAGATCTGGCCAGGTGAATACCGTAGTGAGTAAAAAAAAAATCAAGCCACAGGTTCCTGCCGCATTATTACTACATTCTAGCTTAACGTACTTTCTGATTTACAATATGTATCGTAATTAATCCTTTCATAAAGATCGTAAGATAATTAGAAACTTCTTTGAGTCATTTTAAAGGCACCTAAGACACATACATTATATATGATATTTTTTATTGCAACGAATAATGTTAATATACTATATTTATATTCCGACGACTGCAATAAAGAATCTACACTATGCCTGGTTTCATCCCGATGTCTTCCTTCCCGCAAAGCTTCGGCTTATTGCAGGAATACGAACTTATGTCCATTGACGCGATGTCTGAAAGCGCTATCACTGAGCCGGTACTAACTACTCTGAGAAAAGAACAAAAATCATATAGAGAGTAAGTGACATAAATCAACGTATAATATTAACCAGCTTGACCGTACCATTTTGTTACGTGACGTTTTTCATCATTGCAAGCTCGGGCCCATGATCACTTGACAATGGCAGTAATAGTCTACTAGAAGACTGGTTACCAAAAATAAAATAAATAGACCTAAGAGTAAACCTTTTTTTATGTATTTGGTAAAAATCATAGAAAGGTACAAATGTCAACAAATAAGGGCTACAATCGATTTATGACATTGAAATACTGGTTACTATGGTAATAGTAAAGATTTATTGTTTTGTCTTTGATTGGAACGATTTAAAGTTTTTACTTTATTCTGTGTCATTCATTAGGTATGTGGTGAATATTGTTGAAGTGACAGATTAACAGGATGGAAGAAAGCGAATTGAGGAAATTACTACAGACAAAGAACGGATGTAGGATACCAGTAATGAGACCAATACCAGACATTCACATGATGGATAAGTTACCATTTACGCCTCTACCACCTTATAACCGACTTAAGGTACGATGTTTATGTATGTTACTGTATTTTTCTCCATGCTCGTTACAAACGAAACATCCGTTGTATTGCATTCCCTTAGTAGGTACTGTAAATTTATATTTCTTATTTTTTCGTAATGTTAAAGTTTTTACATAGTAGGCACATGAAAATGATACAAAGAAATGTATAATTTTGAATTTTATAGGAAAAACAAGCAAAGTTTCGTAAAATTCTCGAAGAAAAAGCAATGAAAAGGAAGGTAGAAATTGCTCGACCGATTTTACGAACTCGCGAAAGTGATCGCCTAGAAATATCTCAATCTAGACACATAGAGGTATTAAGAGAGTGTGCTGAAAAAGTTAAGCCGCCGCCCATGCTGAAATCTTGGGAACGAAGAATATGCAACCTTATCCCAGTCAAATTACGCCAGTCGTTTCCTACTCTTATGGAAGAATTAATAAATGAGAGCAAAAATGAATGGAACCATAATCTTCATAATCTCGCAGTAAAAACCATTATTCGTGACGTGCCTGGTGTTTCTCGAATTAGATATCAGGAACCGTACTTTAAATTTAAAGGCATCACTGAGAATTATGGTAAAATGATCAAGTACCGAAAAAAATTACAGGATGGATCTCTTTTATTACATCCATTTATTCGGCTGATTCTACAATCTTCTGAAAAGACGTTTCCTTCGTATATTATAAATCTGTCTAAGTATAGAGCTCGTGGAGCTTTAAAATTAGAAGATTTTCAATTAAAAATATTGGAAAAAATAAAACGGGCAGATTATTTAGTTTCTAGTACTTGGTACGGTATACTCGTTCAATGGCTGAAGAACCCTAGGTGTTTAAAAGGAATGAAACCAAAAAGAATACCAGTATTTGTAAAATGTGCTACAAAAATGATCTCTATACAGATACAAGAGTTAATGCGAAGATCAATTGACGCCATTATAGAAGGTCTTAAAGATCCTGAGTCTGTTCCTATTTTGAATATCGAATTAGATTTTAATGGTGAATTTATTTATAATCCATCATTGCAGACAGTATTTAACGTATACCATAATATAGCCGATGCAATAGCTCACATTGCACAAAGACTAATGCCTATAGAACAGTATCTGAAAATACCGTATACTCATGACACGTTACCTGTTCACTTCAATGAATGGCTACACAATGATGGTCATAAAAGATTGCAAAGACAACTAGATGAAGTATATGAGCCTTTACTATTGTACTTAGATAGATTACGAAATGAGTACAACATGCTCTATGGACTTTCAGCCCAGATATCCCTCGATAAATTTATCAAAGAAACAGATAATTTCGAAATTGGAAGAGATAAAATTAAATACTTCCAGAGTATTGATTCTCATATAACTGGTATCTTAGAAAATGAATATTTTAACAGCGCAGTAGTTTGTCAACTCAGGATGATAGATGGTCTAAAACGTAAAGTTTTGGAATTCGTTAACCATATTATTGCCGGAATTGTAAGATCTCATATGAACGAGAACCACAATATTTGTACTGAGTTTGAAGTTATTGCAGCGAAAGCTCTTAAAGAACCTGAAAATGCTGCAGAATTAATAGAACAAGGAATTTATATTTTACATGCTAAAACAATTATAGTTGAAGATTTAAAATCTAGAATTTTGGCGCAGATAAACATTATTTCTAATTTGCTGGAAATGACATCTCTTACTCCAGAACACGTTGCTTCGAACACAAAAACTGTTAACTGGCTCAAAGACATTAAACCTATATTTGATAAAAACGCAACTGCATATGAAACATTTAAATCGGAAATGGAAGAACATCTACTAAATAAAATTGCGTGCCTAAATAAAGAAGTTGCCGATATTACACCCTATTTAGAATTACTAGACAGTATGGATGATGTTAACCATACTTTAGAATATTTAGAATATTTGAGAAAACTAGTTCATCGGTTAGACGATTGTGAAAAATTAGTAAAATGGATTAATAATGAAGAAGTTACATTCAAATTTCCAATAACGAATTACCCTGATTTAGAAGAATTAAAAAATTACATTTTACCCTTTCACAGCCTTGTCTATCTTGTGCATAGATGGAAACGCAGTTATTATACTTGGATGGATGGCCCTTTTGAATACCTGGACCATGAGCAAATCGAACAAGATCATGAAAATTATTATAAAGAATTTTTAAAAATTACTAAAATGTACAAAAATAAAATAAAGCAACAGATAGCAGAAGGCGTAGACAAACGTTTTCAGGGTCTAGTTGATGACCCTGATATAAATAATTTACCATCTCCTTTGAAGTTATGTGCACAAGCTATCGCTGAAATAAAAGACTGGAGACCAAATGTTCAAATGGCGCACATTATGTGTAATCCCGCGTTAGTACAAAGGCACTGGGATGAAATGTCGAGCATCGCAGGATTTGATCTCACTCCTACAGCTGGTACGACACTTCGAAAGATTATAAATTTTAACCTATGGAACGAGATTGATCAGTATGATATTGTAAGTGTGGCGGCGACAAAAGAATTAGCATTGATAACCAATTTAAATAAAATGATGGCTGAATGGAGCGACATATGTTTCAAAACGAATCCTTATAAAGATACTGGCATTTTCATATTATCTGGACTTGATGACGTACAAAGTATATTGGACGATCATATTGTAAAAACAATTGGCATGCGTGGATCAGCATTTGTGAAACCTTTTGAATCTCAAGTCAAAACATGGTATGAAAAAATCGTAAGAGTTAATGCAACTATTGATGAATGGGGCAAAGTGCAAAGCCAATGGTTATACCTGTTGCCAATATTTTCTTCTAAAGATATTGTCGCTCAAATGCCAGAGGAAGGGGTTATGTTTGTCGAGGTAAATAATATATACCGTCGTTACATGGGTTCCGTTGAAAAGGATCCACATGTCCTTGATATGGCAGGAGGTTCCGGTGTCTTAGAGGCATTTAAAGCTGCATCTGAATTTCTTGAAAAGATCAATGATGGTGTTAACAACTATTTGGAAAAGAAACGATTATATTTCCCCAGATTCTTTTTTTTGTCAAACGATGAAATGCTAGAAATTTTATCTGAGACTAAAAATCCTCTTAAAGTACAACCTCATTTAAAAAAATGTTTTGAAGGTATAAATAGACTGGTATTTGATGAAGAATTTAACATATCTGCTATGATTTCTATGGAAGGAGAACAAGTAGAGCTTCTAGAAACAATTAGTGTAGCATCAGCGAGAGGTTCAGTAGAGAAGTGGTTGGTACAGGTAGAAGAACAAATGCTAAAAGCGATCGAAAATGAAACTGAAATATCCTACTATGATTATCCAAATTCAAGTCGTACGGAGTGGATACTGTCTTGGGAAGGAATGGTAGTACTTGCTATATCTCAAATTTACTGGGCGGTTGATGTACATGAAAGCTTAAATACCCATAAATTAAGTGCGTTAGAAAACTTTTATATGGAACTAACAAAACAGTTAAACGAAACTGTTGCCATAATAAGACGGACCGATATAAGCAGGCTTAGTAGTATCACAGTTAAATCTCTTATAGTAATCGATGTACATGCCAAAGATGTAGTATTAGATTTAATTGATAAAAATATAACTGAAGTCACTGATTTTCAGTGGCTAGCTCAACTACGCTATTACTGGGAAGAAGAGAAGGTGCTTGTTAAAATCATAAATGCTGTTGTTAACTATGCATATGAATATTTAGGGAATTCTGATAGATTGGTTATAACACCCTTAACGGATCGCTGTTATCGTACTTTAATAGGCGCCTATTATCTTCATTTGAATGGGGCTCCAGAGGGACCGGCTGGTACAGGAAAAACTGAAACAACGAAAGATTTAGCAAAAGCTTTAGCTGTACAATGTGTTGTCTTTAATTGTTCAGATGGCTTGGATTACAAAGCAATGGGGAAATTTTTCAAAGGATTAGCTTCATGCGGTGCTTGGGCTTGTTTCGATGAATTTAATCGTATTGAAGTCGAAGTACTATCTGTTATAGCTCAACAAATTTTATGCATTGTTCAAGCAGTAAGACAACATTTAGAAACATTTGTTTTTGAAGGAACTACTCTAACTTTAAACCCAGCCTGTTATGTTTGTATTACTATGAATCCGGGTTACGCTGGACGTTCAGAATTACCTGATAATCTTAAAGTATTGTTTCGAACCGTTGCTATGATGGTTCCAGATTATGCTATGATTGGTGAAATATCATTATACTCATTTGGTTTTATCGACGCTCGCAATTTGTCTGTTAAAATTGTTACAACATATCGACTGTGTTCAGAACAATTATCGTCACAAAATCATTATGATTATGGAATGCGTGCTGTCAAAACAGTATTGTCGGCGGCTGGTAATTTGAAAAGAAGTTTTCCAAATGAAAGTGAAAGTATATTACTTTTAAGATCTATAACAGATGTCAATTTACCCAAATTTCTTTCTTTTGATGTCCCCTTATTTGAAGGTATTATATCAGATTTATTTCCTGGGATTTCTTTACCGAAACCCGACTACATTAATTTCTTAAATGCTTGTAATGACATGTGTGAAAAAAATAATCTACTACCCATGGAATGTTTTTTAATCAAAGTAATTCAGACTTACGAAATGATGATTGTTAGATATGGTTTTATGTTAGTTGGTGACCCGTTTGCCGGTAAATCTATGACTTTAAAAATTTTATCTGAGGCTTTAACGTTAATGCACGTCAGACAACAACCCGGTGGTTGTGAATGCACCTATAAAGTTTTAAACCCAAAAGCAGTAACGATGGGTCAGTTATATGGTGCTTTTGATCCAATATCATATGAATGGACCGACGGAATCGTAGCAACTATATTTCGAGATTTTGCGTCAGACGATACACCTGTCAAAAAATGGATTGTTTTTGACGGTCCGGTAGACGCAGTATGGATTGAAAATATGAATACAGTATTAGATGATAATAAAAAATTATGTCTAACATCTGGTGAGGTTATGGCAATGTCGAACGTAATGTCTATGATATTTGAAGTAATGGATTTATCACAAGCATCACCTGCAACAGTTTCAAGGTGTGGTATGATATACATGGAATCGGCGTCTTTAGGTTTAATGCCGTTTTATAAATCATGGTTAAATACGTTAAATCCTATTTGGCTTGAGGATAATGAAAAATATATTTATAATATGTGCGAATGGCTATTTGATCCATTAGTGCATTACGTAAGAAAATATTGTGGGCAACTAATCAATGCCGGAGAAGTTAATTTAGTAGTAAGTACTCTGCGATTAATAGAAATGTTGATGGATAATGCAATAGAAGGCGAAGAAGATACAAAATATACAAGAACATGGTTTTTAGCGTCTTTAATGTCAGCTCTTGTTTGGGGTTTAGGCGGAATATTGAATACTGATTCACGTGAAAGGTATGATGATTTGGTTAAACAATATTTTAGAGGTGAAAAACGATTTCCACCGCAAATTGAGCGAATAGATGTGTCTATTCCCAGTGAGGGAATGATAATTGATCACTATTATATGTTTAAAGGTAAAGGTTGCTGGAAACCTTGGCCTGATACCGTAAAAACAATTCAAATTAAAGAACAAATTAATCTTCTACAAACTGTTGTACCGACCCTAGAAACTGAAAAATACATGTTTTTATTGAAATTACATACAAAATTCCTACAGCCTTTATTACTAATAGGTCCCACAGGTACGGGTAAAAGTTTCTACGTCCAAAACTTTTTGATGAATAAAATTGATATGGAGAAATACACTCCTGGATTTATAACATTTACAACGACTACTTCTGCCAACCAAACGCAAGATTTAGTCATTTCAAAACTTATTAAACGAAGGAAAAATAATTATGGCCCAACTAGAGGAAAACAAGCAATTATATTTATAGATGATATGAACATGCCAGCTAAAGAAGTTTACGGTGCTCAGCCGGCCATAGAATTGTTAAGGCTTTATCTTGATCAGAAATATTGGTATGACTTAAAAACAACTGACAAGCTATATATTCATGACACAATATTTTATGGTGCTATAGGACCTGTAGGTGGCAGCAGACAATTAATTTACCCTAGGATGTTAAGACATTATAACATATATTCTATTAATGAATTTTCTAAGGATAGTATGATAAAAATATTTATGTCCTTATTACAACTTGGCTGGAGAAGAAATGGATTTGGACAAGACGCACAACCCTTCATAGTCAATATTATAAATGCAACAATGGATATTTATGAGCAATCTAGAGAAGATTTACGACCGACACCAGCAAAATCTCATTATATTTTTAACCTCAGAGATTTTTCCAGAGTTATCCAAGGATGTGCTTTGTTGAGAAAAGAATCAGCGGACAATAAAAAAACATTTATAAGAGTGTGGGTTCATGAGATTATGCGAGTATTTTATGACAGGCTAGTAGATGATACCGACCGTACTTGGTTTTACAATATGTTAAAGAAAACAACAAAAGATTTCATGAAAGAAAGTTTCGAAGTAGCTTTAGATATATATCAAGATGAAAATGGCGAAGTGTCTCAAGAAAATGTGAGTAAAATGATGTTCGGATGTTACTTAGATTCTGATAGTGCTGAAGGAGAAAGGCGATATGAAGAAATTCCTTCCAAAGAAGTATTTTTAAACGTAGCAACTGCTATGCTCCTTGAATATAATTCGATGCATAAAGCCAAGATGAATATTGTATTATTTGATTATGCCTTGGAACATTTATCAAAAATTTGTCGATTACTGTCCATGCCCACTGGAAATGCTCTTTTAGTAGGCGTTGGCGGATCAGGCAGACAATCGTTGACTCGCTTAGCTTGTACTATTTTAGGTCAGCAAGTTTTTCAACCAGAAATTACTAAATCTTACAGCGTCAAAGATTGGCATGATGATATAAAAGTAGTTCTACGTGAAAGTGGTGGTCTTAATAAAGACACAACATTTTTATTTACGGAGAATCAGATAAAGGAAGAAATTTTTATTCAAAACCTTGATAGCTTACTCAACTCGGGTGAAGTTCCCAATCTGTATGGTTTGGATGAAAAACAAGAGATTCTCGAACTGGTACGCTTAGCAGCTCAAGGTGGTAATAGAAATTTAGATATTAGTCCGTTACAGATTTTGGCATTTTTTGTAGGGCGATGTAAAACTAAGTTACATATTGTATTATGTTTTAGCCCCATAGGAAGTTCATTCAGAACTAGACTTCGATTATACCCGTCACTTGTCAATTGTTGCACAATCGATTGGTACGATAGCTGGCCGGAAGATGCTTTAGAAATGGTAGCACATCACTACATGGTTAAGGTAAACGTTGCTGATAATATTAAATCAGCTGCTGTCATAGCTTGCAAACAGTTTCATGTAGATGCGCGTATTGTATCTATTGATTTCTATAATCAGTTTGGAAGAAAAACATATATAACTTCTGCATCATATCTAGATTTAATAAGATCGTTTACAACTTTGACAAATAAAAAGCAACGAGAGTTAAGGGCAGCTAAATTAAGATACACCAATGGTTTAGACAAACTTAGCCAAGCAGCAGATGCCGTCGCAATTATGCAACGTGATTTAAATATATTGAAACCTCAACTGATGGTAATGGCGGCGAAATCAACAAAAATGATGAAAGAAATAGAAGTTGAAACTGCTTTAGCTGATAAAGCTGCAGCACAAGTGAGAGAAGATCAAAAAGTAGCAAATGTTCAAGCAGCTGCAGCTCAAGAGTTAAAAAAAAACTGTGAAGCTGATTTAGCACTTGCATTACCTATATTAGAGGATGCGATTGCGGCTTTAAATACTTTGAAACCTGCTGACATAACAATAGTAAAATCTATGAAAAATCCACCATACACCGTTAAATTAGTTATGGCTGCAGTCTGTGTAATAAAAGGCATACCACCTGATAAGATTCCAGACCCTAATAACCCGGGTAAAAAAATGTTTGATTATTGGGGACCAAGTAAGAGAATTTTAGGTGATATGAGTTTTCTTGATTCTTTGAGAAATTTTGATAAAGACAACATACCCGTTGCAATAATGCAAAAAATAAGGAAGGAATATCTTTCTAACAAAGATTTTAAACCTCATATTGTTGCTAAAGCATCTGCAGCGGCAGAAGGTTTATGTAAATGGATAATTGCTATGGATATGTATGATGCAGTTGCTAAGGTGGTAGCACCAAAAAAAGCAAAATTAGAAGCAGCTGAAAAAGAATTTGCTGAAACTATGGCAATTTTGGAAGATAAAAAAGCTATGGTAGCTCGTTTAGAAGCTAAATTAGCGGAACTGAATGAGGCTTTAGAAGAAGCTAACATAAAAAAGAAAAATCTTGAAGATGAAGTGCAGTTATGTATAGATAAATTGTACCGAGCTGAAAAACTTATAGGTGGTCTTGGAGGTGAAAAAGTGAGATGGACGCAAGTAGCTCAAAATTTACAAAAATTATACGATAATTTACCTGGTGATATTTTAGTATCTTGTGGAATAATAGCATATTTAGCTCCTTATACACTACCCGTTAGAACACATGTGATTAAAAGATGGCACCAACTCGTAATAAAACTAAATATGCCTCATTCTGAACAATTTCTTTTTAAAAACATTTTAGGGACAGATATCAAAATTCAAAATTGGTGTATTGCAGGATTACCTAGAGACTCCTTTTCAACCGATAATGCTATTATTCAGGATAATTCTATGAGATGGTCATTGCTTGTTGATCCTCAAGGCCAAGCAAATAAATGGATAAAAAGTATGGAAAAAGCCAATGACTTACAAGTCCTTAAATTTACTGACGGAAACTATATGAAAGTTATAGAAACTTGCTTGGAATACGGTAAGCCTGCACTAATTGACTCTGTTTTGGAAGAAATTGAAGCTCCATTAGATCCAGTGTTATTGAAACATACATACATGCAAGGTGGCAAAGAATATATTGCATTAGGAGATAATATTATTGAATATCATCCAAATTTTAGATTATATATGACAACAAAATTGAGAAATCCTCATTATTTACCTGAAATATTTAATAAAGTTACACTAATCAATTTTGCACTCACAAAAGATGGATTAGAAGACCAACTTTTGGGTATTGTCGTAGCAAAAGAAAGACCTGATTTGCAAGAAAAAAGAGAAAAACTGATTGTCCAGAGTGCTAATAATCGAGCAGCGCTTAAACAAGTTGAAGATGATATTCTACGAACTTTACAAGAATCAAAAGGCGACATTTTGGAGGATGAAGCAGCAATTGAAGTTCTAGATTCATCAAAATTATTAGCAATTGATATTATGAAGAAACAAGAGGCTAGTCTCGAAACAGAAATAATTATTGAAAAATTCCGGCTCGGTTACAGACCTATAGCGTCGCATTCAGCGGTATTATATTATTGTGTTACTGAGTTACCTAATGTTGATCCGATGTATCAATATTCATTAATATGGTTTATAAACCTTTATATAATATCTATAGAAAATGCAAATAAGTCGAAAGATTTAGACAAAAGACTGAAGTTTTTGAAGGATACCTTTACCTATAATTTATATAGCAATGTGTGCAGGTCACTTTTTGACAAAGATAAATTGATGTTCTCGTTTATTATGTGCTCCAAAATGATGCTTTCCAGTGGCGAAATGAATAACGAAGAGTATACATTTTTGATAACTGGTGGAATTGCTGTTGAAAATCCTCTCAAGAAACTAATATCATGGTTACCTGATAAAGCCTGGGATGAAATTTGTCGCCTGAATGATTTACCCGCTTATAAGGGATTTAAAGATGATTTTCTTAATAGTATTACTAAATGGAAAGAAGTTTACGATGATCTAGAACCTCAAAACAAACCACTACCTGGTGCTTGGAATGAAAAATTAACGCAATTTCAGAAATTATTAGTCATAAGAGTATTACGACCTGATAAATTAACTTTAGCTATTTCAAATCTCGTTGACAAACAATTAGGTCGTAAATATATTACGCCACCGCCTTTTGACATCAGTAAATCTTTTGGAGATTCAAACTGTTTGGCACCTCTAATATTTATTCTATCACCCGGCTCAGACCCTATGGGTGCCTTAATAAAATATTGCGAAAGAATGGGTTACTCGCATCGGTTCAATTCAATATCTCTAGGGCAAGGCCAGGGACCTATCGCTAGGGCAATGATAGAACGCGCTCAGCTCGAAGGCGGTTGGATTTGTTTACAAAATTGTCATCTAGCTGTTTCTTGGTTGCCCGATCTTGAAAAAATTATTGAAGGATTTGATTTGACAAACACAGATCTTAGTTTTAGACTATGGTTAACTAGTTACCCTTCAGACAAATTTCCCCAGTCTGTTTTACAAGTAGGCGTTAAAATGACAAATGAACCTCCAACAGGCCTTCAACATAATTTAAATAGATCTTACATATCTGAACCGGTAAAAGAACCTGAATTCTATGAAGGATGTCCCGGAAAAGACAAACCTTTTAGTAAACTTTTATACGGAATAAGCTTCTTTCATGCAGTAGTGCAAGAACGTAAGAAATTTGGTCCATTAGGATGGAATATTCAGTACGGTTTCAATGAATCCGATTTTCAAATATCTGTAATGCAATTACAAATGTTTTTAAACCAATATGAAGATATACAATATGTTGCTATTAAGTACCTAACTGGAGAATGTAATTACGGAGGTAGAGTAACTGATGACTGGGACCGAAGATTGATCGTGACAATACTAGATAACTACGTTAATTCTGATGTTGTTAATGATCCTAACTATTTATTTTGTAACTTGGGAACGCAGTACGGGCTACCTCGAAGATGCGAATATCAAGATTATTTGAAACATATAGAAACAGTGCCTGTGAATCCTCCACCTGAAGTGTTCGGTTTACACATGAACGCAGGAATAACGCGCGATTATACGATTTCTATGGCTTTAACTGAAGCCTTAGTTTTAGTCGAAGGTACTGGAAGTGGTGGCGAGGGTGCAAACACGGAAGTCATTTTAATACAAATGGCTACGGAAATTCTTTCCAAATTGCCACCTAAGTTTGATGTAGAAGATGTACAGAAAAAGTATCCTGTGGATTATAATGAATCCATGAATACAGTGTTAATTCAAGAAATGGAAAGATTTAATAAACTCTACAATGAAATTAACGTTTCTTTACAAGATTTACAAAAAGCAGTAAAAGGGCTTATTGTTATGTCACCAGCTTTAGATTTACAATCAAATGCTATGCTTTTGGGTAGAATACCGGATAACTGGCGTAAGTTCTCATATCCAAGCTTAAAGCCATTGCCTAGCTATGTTTCAGACTTAATAGAACGTCTATCAATGTTGGAAGATTGGTACCAAAATGGAAAACCACCAACATTTTGGATTTCAGGATTCTTTTTTACGCAAGCTTTTCTTACTGGTTCAATGCAGAATTATGCTAGAGCAAAAAAAATACCTATAGATTTATTAGTATTTGACTTCGAAGTACGTGAAGTAGACTATGAAACTACTCCACCAGACTGGGGTGTATACATACAAGGTCTTTTTATGGACGGTGGGCGATGGGATCGGCAGAAAGGTGTAATAGCTGAACAGAATCCGAAAATACTGAATGACGGTATGCCAGTTTTATGGCTTTTTCCAAAAATGAAAAATGAATTTCACGAAGGCACAAGATATCGATGTCCTCTCTACAAAACATTAGAAAGGAAAGGTGTTCTTGCAACTACTGGTCATTCGTCAAACTTTGTTTTAGCATTTTTCTTACCTTCCGACAAACCTTCAGCTCACTGGATTAAGAGAAGTGTAGCTTTGCTGCTTCAACTTGATAATTAAAAATACAGTGCAAAATCTGCATAACGACACTTAAGGTACTGTGCATTTAGCGTTATAGAGACAGTTGTCATTAATTGGGGAAAAAAATGGTGTATTTTTTTAAATATATATATCATAGAAGGCAAACGAACAGGCTGATTACCTGATGTTAAGTGATCACTGCCGTCCATAGACACTAGCAACACCAGAGGAGACGCAAGTGCATTGCCGGCCTGTGTTCGAGGGAAATAGAGAGATGGAGGAGAGGGAGAGGGGAAGTGGGCCTCTGGCGCTCTCACTGACCGAAGGAAACGCAACATTGCAAGCACTGTTACTTCATTTCAGTTTTCTGTGGGTTGGGTGTTAATACCCCGGGCGAGCCGACCCATTCATGCTGAACCCGTAAAAGCTTTAACGTGGCTTTACCACTCCTACACTCTATATTTTTTCCAACATCACTCATTTTTCTTCGCGCCTCTATATAGCGTATTAATAAAATTTTTTCTTCGATACATAAAGTTTTTCTTTTACTCGCCATATTAACAGTTTGAAAGTTTGTAAGCAACTAAGATTATGATATCGTATAACAATCTCACGATAGCCTTAGTGGCCGAGGTAAGCACCTATAAGTTCAGTAGTCCGGTGAAGCTATTAAGACCTTGCTAGTCAGATCAATAGCGTAGTCAGATCGAAAAAAAAACCTGTAAGTTAGTCACACAACAAACAAAAGAAGCAATTTCTTAGAATTTTCAGTACGTCAGTCGAAATAAACACGTGCTAGATAATAAAACAACATACACAGCTCCAGGTCTTCCTAATTTTGGCAATTTAGAAAGTACTGCTTAATGCCTAATAATGTCTTATTGTCGTTATTTCGAGTAAGGGTGATGCTATGTTGAGTATATAATTGTGTGAAAGATACAGTAAACCAACTAAAGTAATTTTGACATTTTAAGGCGCTTGTCCTTAAATCGAGTGTCGTTATATACAATTGACACTGTTTACTAATTATTCTGTACTAGTAATAACAATAATTATTTCAAAATACAACGTAGGTGTGAATATTTGATGATATATTAATTTATTAATTTGATAAACAACAGATATTAAATGTGGATACTTCAATTTTGTTTGTCATAAACTTAGAATAAGTAGGACTCCAATCCTCACTCAAACCAAACCAAAATAAATACATATTAACGATTTTTTATACCGTATACAAGATTTAGTGTTGTGGACGTTCGATTAGCTCCATTGATGCGTGATTTTGGAACATTTTCTTGAAATCTCTTTTGGCTATTGCTGAGTGTGATACGGGAATATTTTTAATCAAAACTATTGAAGTACATAACCTCAAAAGGAGAGACTTTATACTCAAATAACACATTTTTGTTAGTAACAATGGATTTTAGTTTATATAATTGCATTTACAAATGAAATATATTATTATATATATTTTTCATAGGTTTTATATTAAGTTACCTATGTCGTTCATTCATATTATCAAATTAAATACGTTAGAAAGATATGGTGCTGTATGCTAATTGAAACTAACAAATTTTTCGATTACTCTACCGTCCATAAGGTCATATTTGCCCTCAGTTTGTTTTCAATTAATGTATTATACTATACGTGTATTTTTGAAGAAACGACTACACAAAAATGTTACTCAAATATCATACGAGTTGCCCGTAGATAGATGTCCTTTGATTTGACTTTATTAAAAAAAAAGAAATATAATACGAATATTTGTAATAGGTAGGTTTTATTGGATCCGGTTGTTTTTTTAATGTAACTTTATGGTAAATGTAATGTAATAATCGTGTCTATTATTTTGAAATAAAGACTCTAAATATAATTTGTTATGTTTATTTAACAAAACTATGGAGGTTGAAAATAATCCAGATAATACATCCATTGATGTGGTTTTCGCTTATGCCTCTCTGCATTACTTCATTAATTCTCGTCTAATATTCTCTGTCTCCAGTAGTTTACGTCTTAACTTTAACATTATAGCATTGTTTCTTTTCTGAAATTTAATTACACATAAATGCCGTCATTAAGAGAAAAAAAATTGGAAAGCAAGATAATTTAAGCTGTGGTAACCGTGTACTATATGGCTGCGAGACAACACGCGCATTTGCTCCCATCATGGCATAAAGTATGTGTACCAGTGCCGTCTTAAGCATACTGTACGCTGGAATACAGGGGTGGTTACCCTATTTCTTTAATGTGAGGAAATCCTTTATGGATACGCCAGCCTCCCGGGGGAGAGAGTGGGTTATGTCCGACTCGCACGGACTAAAACCCCAGCGTGTACCGCACGCCGCATTGTAGGGGCAGCCAGAACCTGCTGTCAGCCTGAAAAACGGCTCCTACGGCAGCCTTACGAGTGAACGCCAGGCTTCGCCCTACTGTAGTGATACTGCTGGGTACACCACCAGGCGGAATTATTTGAAAAGGAACTATTTATCAAATAACTTCGTGATGTAGTACATAGCTACGTATAACTTCGGTTTCAAGCTAAAATTTCACGTACGACGATTTGTCATAATTCGCTAAAAGAAGTATCTATATCTTAAATAAATTCAATTTAATTGTCAAACAATTTCAATGAAATTTTGTATATAGGGATTAATATCGGGAGTAATAAGTGGTACTTTTAGATATTATAAGTAATTTAGCAAATATGCCTTGAAAATTTACCTTTAACACTGCACATTCTTGTTCGATTGTTTCGCATTCCAACTCAATTGCAGTGATCTGTCTAGTTTGCTGTTCGTTTCTTTCTGCAATTTGCCTTTGCTTAATCTGTTCTTGTTCTTTTTCTTTCTCCATTGTTTCTTTTCTCCGTAATGCATTTAAATCACGTTCTATACATAATAAAATCAGTTGAAAGACTTGTTCTTCGCTACAGAAATTTATTATTGTACTGCCTTGTTAGTAATTATTATAGATTGCTTTGTGATTACTTCAGTGTTTGAATAAAAAGGTGGCCCTCTTTTTAGAACTATCTAGAGTATTTGTAACATCTTATAAATCATGTTTTATATTTCGCAGTGTCATCAATGTTATGTAGGCTCAAATAATATGTACGTGTCTATAAAATAGAAATAAAAGCCATTTCTTGAGAGTCTAAGATAGTGTAAAAGCTTATTTAAAGGTTTTTGGTATTATTTTCCTTTTTGTGACTGAATTAGCGTGAATAAAATTTTTGAGAGCATTTTGATTCTTACATTGTTAGAAAAATACCAAATAACATTATTACATTCTATGGCAAAGAATGATTTTAGATCATACTACTTTCTATTTTATATTAATCATCATAATCACAGAATAAGTTGCAGGATTTAACCTTCAAGTAGATTCTTTTTTAATATCATAAGAAGCAAACGAACAGGAGGGTCACCTGATGTTAAGTAATCACTACCGTCCGTAGACACCAGCAACACCAGGATAGTCGCAAGTGCGTTTCCAGCTTGTATTTGTGAGAGAGGGGAGTGTGTGAGTGGGGAAGGTTAGAGGAGGTGGATATCCGGCACTCTCGCTAATCGTACGAAACGCAACAATGCAAGCATTGTTACTTCACGTTGGTTTTTTGTGAGTCTGGCAGTACTACTCCGAACGAGCCTACCCATTCATGCTGAAACCAGTAATAGCTTCAGCGTGGATGTACTCATCTTACAAAAAAAAACAAAATTCGAACATATTGGATAACTACGGAGACTGAATAGGTAAAAAAGGGAAATAACCTGTGGGTGTAGTAATAAAAACCGATAATGTTATTAATCTCTGCTAATATTACAAACAAGTAAAGTTTAGATGTAGATGATAATGTGGGGAACGTCTGATCCAGTTATGATAACTCTTTCACTCATAACATATTACACTAGCCTTGGATCTAATTTTCACCGGTGCTCCTTGGTTCACCGGTGCTCCTTGGTTCGTCCGGAAGGCGGATCTCCATAGGGACCTGGAGATGCCGTCTATCTGGGCGTATATAAAATCACTTACAAATAGCTATTTCGAGCGAGCCACGATTCATCCCAGTTCGTTAGTGGTATCCGCCGCGAATTACGAACCCGTGCCCAATGCTGGGCGTTATAAAAGACGTCCGCGTCACATTTTCACCGTTCCTCCCCACGATATCATGTCAGCGAACGATCAGTACCAGCCTGTCCCTCGTAACAGAGCGTGCTCACGCCCACGCCCGCGTAACCACAGACCGCGCCGCCGCGGTCTGGGGGTTAATTTCGCTCCCGCACACCCGTTTAGGCCTCCCACGGCAGCGGCTCAAGCCTAGATTCGATCCCTCGGTAGGGAACCCTTGAGTGCGTTGCTTGCGCGATACGGTGACACACACATACATCACTGCTACAACACTACACGATCACCTCCACACACGTGCACGCCTACACGCTACACATCTTGGTGGAAGGGTTATTTTTGTTAAAATTTTTTCCCTTATCGAACTGAAAAACTCCAAATTTTTCCGACAAAAATATATGGAGGAGTTGTTGAGGCGGATATGCTTGGTACTCATATACGTTTCAACAACTCAAACATATATGAATAGTTAGCTAGGTTAGCTAAGATAGGTCGCGATTTTGCATGCAACGGGTAACAGCCAAGCCGAGGTGTGCCGTGCACCCTTGAGCTGGTTGCCAATATAAATCGGCTGAGTGCCTTAAGCGCTCGCCTTAGTAGTCCGGTGAAGCTGTTAAGACCTTGCTAGGTCAATAGCGTAGTCAGTTCGAGAAAAAAAAAACCTTGGATCTAATAGACTCAGTGGCGGATTAACAAGTCTGTCGCCTGTAGGCTATTCAAATTTTGTCGCCCCTATTAAGGACCTCTACAATATGATATCATATTATTTACACCATTTCAGCTAGTGAAATGGCAACATTATTGTTTGTGATTTATCTACTTAAATGCACAATCCTTTTCCCGTAATCACTATAACTGTGAACTATGGTGTCGACGGGTCACTTTCTAGAATTATAATGTGACATTTTTTAATTATTTGGGGCGAGTAGCCCCAAATTTGCAGCCCCCTAAAATCTGTCACTCAAGGCTACAGCCTACTGGTAAATCCGACACTGAATAGACTATTTGAATTATTTTAAATTTCATATCGTAATTAACGCAGAGTTACGGGTGTTTCATAATTATTTATACTCTTTCACAAATCAAGATTGACTGTTACTATCCTTAGATCAAACGGCAAACCTTTGTTAAAATATTGTTGGAAACCTTCTCCATAAGAAGCTAAGCTGTCGATATGAGCTTCGGCTTTAACTTTCTCTGATGATTTACATATCTCAATCATTGATATTTGGTGTGTAGTTTGCGCAATTTTAATAATCAATTCCTGGGAATTCAAAATAGGTAACTCATGTAAAAGGATGATCCCATCAAAAACATAAATGTTATGTTAAACTGCTAATATTATGATATAAGCCTTGGTTGTAGACTTCAACTAAAAAGAAGTGGAACCTATATGGGTGCCACGTTCAATGATCAGTCCTGAAATTTATCTATAATAATAATATATATATTATTACAACTTAAGACGTCATATCTGCTTATAACTTTAAAAAAAAGGATAATATTGAAGCCCAAGCTCTGACTTGCTAGTTCGAACATACGAATTATATTATCTACTAAAACAGTCATAGAAGAGTACATGTTCGATGGCTAGTTTCTACCATAAAATCAAATTTTCGAAAGAATAAAATAAAAACTTACAACTTTAGAACATGCGAAGGAATATATATTTCGTATATACGAACTAGCCAAGTCAGATCTTAGGCTACATATTATCCCAAGTTATAACATGAGATAAGCAAAACTGGAGGTGAAAAACTTTTTGATGCCGACTATTCAAGAAATGTTTGTAGATTATCGTCCTCTTAAACAGTGGACACAATTACTAACCAGAATGATGTAAAAAACAAAGAATCGGACCAACCGTTTTCGAGTAATAGCAAAATGAGATTAGAGAGTTTTAACTTAAAAAGGCTCAAGTTGGCAGTCTACAAAATGATACTTATGGACAACGGCAACGCGTTGCGCTCGCCGACCGCTGCCGCAGCCGGCTCGCACAATCTTTATTTCACAAATCTAACCTAACCGAACCAAGACGGGAAAACTGAGAAATCGGTTAAGTTAGGTTAGACTTGCGTTCCGTCACCCGTAGATAAAGGACCGTGCAGATATAGCACGGCGTATTGCCGCCATTCCAAATGAGGAGCAGAGGGAGAATTCTACCTAAGACATGGATCCCCGTTTTTTCACAATCCACGGGCGACCCAAGCGCGTATCCAGGGCAGCGGACTTTTGCTAGCCGTCACCCCGCACCCTGGTTCACATTCGCGCTAAGCGGCCGAGGAGTTTTTGGTCCGAGGAGTCCGACATAACCCTCGCGCTGTATGTAGGATTTTTCCCTCGTTAAAAAAAAGGTTAGACTTGCCAAACAAAGATAGCACGAGCAAGCTGCGGCAGCGGTCATCGAGCACGATACATTTAATACGTAAGTACCGTAACGACTCATGTGTATATAAATTGTAGGTGATAAAAAAATGCTGTTCCAAATCTAACCTCTACTTTTTCTCTTAAAATTTCATTTTCTTTTTTCAGAGAAGAAAGTTCGTCTATTACAGTACGCTCGTTATTTCGTTGTTTTAGAGTATTCTCTTCTTTAATAGCTGTTATTTTTATTGCTACAAATATACATATATTAGTATACATTTGTATAGTCTATAATTGATTTATTAATAACTTAAATTTTGCAATACCTAATTTCAATTTGTGGTTTAATAATTTGATGTTTTCCTTATTATCACACATTTTGAATTTGCGTCGATACAATTACTAGGTATTGCTGCTATTAAAATATAATGATAAAGTATGTCAAAGAGGAGTATGTAAAATTTACAGTGTAACCACAGATTATTAAGAAAAAAGTACGGCAAGGATACATGTATAATATATTCCCACAGACTTCATACACATGCCCAAACTCCGTTAAGCTTACCTAGCGTTCTTCGAACAGGACGGGAGCTAGACGCTAAGTCAGCATACCACAATAACTAAAGTAAGAAATAAGTTAAGGTTTCTCGAGAGAGTCTAGCATCGTCTCTCGTAGGCTTAAAACATAGTTTAAGAGGTCTCAAAATTGACCAAGTTAGTTTTAAGTATAATCCTTTGTCTAAAATCGACTAAATATTAATAAACGGTCTAAAATCGACTATTAGTTTTTAAAAACAGAATCCCAACGCTCCCGAACTTAACTATCTATACTATAATTACTAAAATAAACGAATCCATAATATGAAAAAGGGGTTTTTGGCTGGATTTTAGTCTGTCATGTAGTGGATTTTATATTTTATTCATAATCTTGTGTTATTGGACTCTATATTTTGTAAATTTGGTGGAATTTTACGTAATCTAGTTAGTTTATTGTGCATAAGTGAAGTGAACAGAAAATAATACCACAGAGCATGAAATTCTGAGATGCCACAAAAACTCCCTAGCAGGTTCTAACAAGGGATCCACCATCTTGTTAGAATATTGACTCACACGGCGCAATATTGAAGTGATTGCACGACGCTTGTAATATTATCGACTACGTGACGATGGCAGCAATAATCTGAAAGATTAATTGCCAAAAATAAAGTTAAAAAAAAATATGAAAAAATAAATAATAATAAAAAAGTTTGTAAACATACTCCAAAATTATTAGTATAAAAAAATGACATTATACTTTACATTAGATTGGTAAATTTTTTTATCAAATCGGCGAAAGACTAAAATGTTAATTTTATTCATATCGATAAACTACCCTGTGAGTTGAATCGATATATAACACTATTAAGTGCATTAGTTGTGTAAACGTAATTATGTATTATCTGTGCTGAGAATGCTTGCTTTCTGCTGCTTGCGTACGTTTTCACGAAGTTTCTTGAGTTATATTTTTGTAAATTGCAAAAAATGTAGTGCGTCAACGTTCCTTCAAATCAAAACAACAATATCTGTGTTGTGATTGTCTGTAAAACCTGCATCCATGTGTAAATCATCGAAAATGGTGTCCGGCAACACGAGGGTGATACAAGTCACCAACATCGCGCCTCAAGCGACTAAAGACCAAATGCAAACGCTTTTTGGATACCTTGGTAAAATTGATGACATCAGATTGTACCCGACGATTAGGGACGTGTCTTGCCCGGTGCAGTCACGTATATGTTATGTGAAATACTATGACTCTGCGACAGTAAATGTTGCTCAACATATGACAAACACCGTATTCATTGACCGTGCTCTTATAGTGATACCAGTTCAGTCGGGGGAGATTCCAGACGAGCATAAAGCGTTAGAAATGTCGAATAATGGAACTCTAGTACCAGGATTAAATACTGTGGAACCTCGTCTACCGCCACACATTATCAATGCCTTGGATGGTGTACCTCCTAACCAAGTGATTCAATCTCACGATCCTAGGATGGCGGCGGCTGGAGTGCCGCAGTATCCACCTATTCCGGCTGCGTATGACTCGAGAAAGATTGAAGAAATCAGACGGACTTTGTTAGTTGGTGATATTGGTGATTTAACGTCTCAACAATTAATTGATCTTTTTTGTCAGACGGGTGAAGTGAAGTACTTGCGGTTTTGTACCCGTGATGTTGATGGTCAGAAGTATGCATTGATTGAGATGACAGAACAGGAGAGTTTGATTAGAGGCCTACAGTTGAATGGATATAATATTGATGGTCAAACTATAACGGTAATTAATTTTATAACAATTACTTACACAGTATTGAATCCTATACACATTATTCAAAAACATTTAATGAGCTAGCTACTATCGTAAGTAAAAAAACTGAAAACACCAGACATTTTTCATTGATTGGAATTCTCTTTAGTTCTACACTCTTTTATCTAGGTTTTAACTATATAAGATATTTTGATTATTTTGACAGGTGTTTTGCTTGCCTTGCTTTGCTTTTCATTGGTAACTGTAAAAGTTTTTAACTAATTACATTGTAATTAGACTTAATTCACAAGATGATTCTTTCTATAAGTTTATCGATGTAAACCAAATTTCATAAATGCTAGGTCGTATGTTCTCTATAAGTATATGATAATTTTATATTGTCCAATATAAATTTTAGTAAAATATTTATTTAGATTTTTGTTCATGAGATTGATCATTATTAATATTTGAATAGTATTCTTTTTTTATGTTATAAAGTAGCAAACAAGAGTTGCTTTAGTGTTACTGTGATTTATTGTATGTACTACCAACCTAAAGAACCCATAGTTGTGTGCCCAAATATTATAGAATACTAGTAAAAGTTGCCTACCACACTGTTCCAAACAAAACATAGTAACATGGGCATCATTACTTTGCAGCATAAATAGTTGTGGCAGTGATGCTACCTCATTCAAACCTTATTTTACCATTAAGATCATTGGATTGTTACACTATATAGTTAATGCATAATTATTTTTATCTGAAAGTTGATTTAAAAAAGAACTTCTTTATGAGGTTGTGATTTCAACTTATACTAACGATTTGTTGTAACAATAAAAAAAAATTGCTCATGTCTATATAACACACCATGACGTTATTGTAGTTTCATATATTTTTGTTAAAGAGTTTCATTTAAATGAATCACTTATGCATACCATTATTAATTTTACAATGAATACTATCCTTATGTCAATACATCGTTCTCATAAAATGTATATTGAATGTAGTTTTTTTAAATTAATTTTCACAAAATATTCACGCAGTAACTATAAGGCTGTAAAATTGATCAACAGAATTATACATTTATTTTTGGTATGATGATTATTGAAAATGATTATAGGTCAACCATGCCACACAAGCAATATGTAAACCACAAACAAAAAGCAATGAAGCAGCTCAACGAGAGATTGAGGAGGCCATGTGTAGAGTCAAAGAAGCCCAGAACCTCATTTCAGCTGCAATCGATCCTGTTATTGGCTTACTTTCCAAAGACAAGAGAAGGTATATATTTTCTCTTTTTATTTACTAAAACTAACTGTAGTTTAGCAAAAGTAGAAATTCTTTTTCCTGATTATATTAGTTTATTTAAATGTAAGTACAGTTGAATTTCAGTTTATATCTAATGCGAGTCTAAGTCTTGTGAAAAATTGTACAAACATCAAGAAATATAAAATTATTAACTCACTTTTTCTTGACAAATTTCAATATGATTTTAGTTATTGTTCAGTTTAGTTGTTGTTCTTATCAAATATTGACATGTATAATATATGCATACTACATTTATAGAGATTAGACAAAGGATGGATATCCTGCTATATTGAAATTCTAAAAGTATTGTTAAGGGCTTTGATTGTTAATGCTGGCGTTAAAAAATACATCAGAATAATTATGCAATTTTATATCTATACTAATATTATAGAGAGGTAAAGTTTGCGAGTTTGTTTAGTTTGTGACGTTGTAGGGGTAATCTCAGGATCTACTGGTCCAATTCGAAAAATTCTTTCAGTGTTATATAGCTTATCTATCGAGGAAGGTTATAGGCTATATATCATCCCGCCAAGATCAATAGGAGTGGAGCACCAGTTACAAATGTTGAAAAATTGGGGTTTTTTCTTCTTTAGAGCTTTTGCTGCATTTTGGTGTTAGCCCAAAGTAACTATTACACACAGACGAAGTCGCGGGTAAAGGCTAGTATTTGAGAAAGCTCTAAGAATAATCTATCTCATAAACATAACCCATAATAATGTTTTCTAGCTTTTATATGGTCATGCTAGAATTCAATCATATAAAACATTCATGTAATCTATACTATCTATACTAATATTATAAAGAGGTAAAGTTTGTGATATTGTAAGGGGGAACTACTTTTCCGATTTGAAAAATTCTTTCAGTGTTATATAGCTCATTTATCGAGGAAGGTTATAGATATATTATCATGCTAAGATCACCAATGAAGAATGTTTCAAAATCGTTTTTTTTTCCTTTTGAGAACTTCCGCTGCGTGTTAGTTAGCCCAAAATAACTGTTCCACGCGAACGAAGTCGCAGGCAGAGGCTAGTTGAATAAAATTTGTTATATTATGATAAAAGTGGGACATACTATTTTACTAAGCAGCTAAATGCGAAATACTAATCTTGTATATATATAATATATATTCACGGGGGTAAATGTATCTATAATTATAAGGACCAAAAGTCGTAAATTTAATTTCTACAGGAGGCTGCAAAATAATAAACGGGTGGAAGTAAAATGAAAAATAACAGTTAGTTGTATGATATAGGAAACTAATGATTAGTTATATGAAACCAACCTATTCAATATTTCATTAAAGTAAGCGTTATTTTGTGGAAATTCATCATCAAATATAGTGGATGTTATTTTGCATTTCTGCCTGAAAGACTGCCAGGCCAGGCCACCAGAAAATATTGCAAAGTAATGTCCATTATAATGTTCAAAATGATTCAATGAACATAAATTGAACAAGCATTGCAAACTATTCTTGACTGATTATAGAGTTTTAGCCTAAATTTAATTTTTGTATGCATTACAGTCATATATGACATAAATTTTCATGAAATCTCGCACTCAACAGTTTTTAAAATGTGTCTAAATGGCATTATTATAATAACATAAACCTTAGAATCTTTAAAACTTCGATTTTTAACCCACTTCAATTAGAGTATCCATCAAGATCGTGAATTCAAACTATTTACCCACATACAAATCAGATAATCGGTTATTGTTAAAATAAACATTTTTTTTCCTATTAATATTTGCCTATATCTACAGTTTAATGTATGCAAAAAGTCTAATATTTATACTTTTTACAAAAAGTGTCCAAAAATGTTAGTCACTATGCTTTCAAGTAATAATTCCAAAATATAAAAATAAACAATATTTTTCTAAATTTCGTACCATATTGAATAGATTCAGTTATTACATTATAACTAAAAACAATATAATAACCAATCAATGCTATAAGCTTAAATTAGAACCATGTATTGGTTATTGGGACCTAAACACAGCTTTCTTCTGCCTGTAAAATAACAATATATAAGACAATCCTTAAACCAATTTGGACATCAGGCATGCAACTCTGGGGTACAACCGACAGATAGCAATATAATAATTTTAGAATAATTTCAATCCATAACAATATGCTACATGCTAAGCATTCCATATTTCACAAATTACAGACACATTTGCTTGTATATGGATCTCAATATCAAAACTGTCAAACAGAAAGTTGCTGAATTCAGTGTATAAATTATCCTAGTAGACGGTCCAAATGCACTAATATACTGGCATTGAAGCACCTGGAAGATGAAAGGAACATCATGCACAGTCGATTCAGTGTTACCAACCTGGATTCCAATCACTGAAATCGCAGAACTAAAAACAATTTTTAACCAATCAAATACATTTGATAAAGCATGTTTTTGTTAACGAATTTGGCAAAAGATTATTTTCAACTAACCAGTACACCTCATTTGTTTCCATTCGCTTGCTGTGAAAATATTATGAAGTTATAGATTTCAAAAAGTGACATCTCTGCATAAGATAACTTATTCTCGATTACACATTCGTCAGATAGATGATGTTTATTTGAACTATTTATTTTTACTAGTGGGCGCCCAGTGGTCGACATTCAACCATAGTTAACTGATTTTTTAAAGTTTGAACTTTATTAGGGTTCTTTTGCCAATACTTCTACAATCAAAGGTTTTCATGGTGGCTACTTAGTTATTTGCCATTTTCTATGATCTTTAATTATATAAACATTAAAAAATCTATGTGTAAATGAAAATTGAAATTGATTATTAACTTTGAAAGAAAAAAAATAAAGAAATTTATTGCAAACCATGACACAATTTTCAGTTAATTTTACACGACACCATGGGTGGGTGGTATTTCTTGGTGATATTGAATTAAATGTAGTCTATTCATTATGAGAAATAGTGATATGCCCAGTAACATCTTATGGAAAAGTAATTGATACACAATACAATCAAATGATGAATCCAAAACAAAGATGTTTTTAATACTACAATTAACTTTTGAAAATAAATTCATTTTTGTTGCTACGTCAGGTTGAACTGTCACCTAAAAATTTCGACATCCAATAAAACCAAGGAGAATTAATTAATCATTATTTCAGTGGTTCCATAAATGTACTGAAGATAAATTGTTTATCAATTCATTATTAATGTATACATGTATTATGAATTTACATATTATATTATTATAAAATTAACCTACAATTTGTCCAATTGATTTCAAAGGGCATATAAGGCATGTAACATCATTCATGTTAAAATTATTATATTATTGTAAAATTAACCTGTAATTTGAACAGTTAAATTCAAAGAGCATGTAAGGTATGAAACGTAAGTCGTGTTATAAATATTATAATAATAGTTATATGTTATAATATCATTGTTGAATCAAGGATGAAAAAGGGTAATTGGAACGTAAGAGTAAAAAATACATGCAGTCAACCTCCTTCGCAACCTTTTTTGAAGTTCGTTCGTTATTGACAGCTGTCAAAATGTGTTTTTTATATATATGATGTGTAAAATTCAAGAAGTAGTGTGAGTAATGCATATATAAATTAATTTAATGTACTGATAATGCATTTTATGTAAAATAAATAGCTTTCTGCACTTCTCCACATAACTATGTCAAATTTCAAGTTCATCCGTTCATGGAAATCAGTTAAAAAGGGATACAAAGATTTTGATACACATATTAATATATAGATAAAATTGATATTTTTATCATTTTGTTTTAATGTTATAAACATAGCAGATTTATTGTTTAGACATAAATAAGGAATAAAATTATTTCTCAAAATTCACATTATAACAATTGCTAATTAATTATATATTAACCACCACTATGCTATAGTGTTATTATATGAGTTGGTTGACTGTATATTCACAGTGTACATAGAAGAGATAGTATGGAAACTACCTATAAATGCTCATACCGTCACCCCTATGCGGTTTTCGCGGTGCTGTCCATAGAATACCTTTTAAAACCTCTCATCGATGTTCGTGTTTGTTTAGCTTGTAGCATTTATAGGTAGTTTTCGTACCGTCTCTCATATTTATACTGTAATATATTTCTCAGTTTTTTATTACTTTTTACTAACACTAATAACAAATAAACCATTAACCAGTGCAACTCTTATCTAGTATGATACTTTCACTTCTTTGTAAATAAGATAAAGAGAATTTACATAATGGCAATGGAATTTTTTACCATGTTTTCAGTTTGCTTAATGGTGCCCCTGATTTTAATCCTGCCAAACATTTTTAAGATATACACCAGTACCCCAATGTTATTAAGAAGCCCTTGATTTACAAAGATATTTATCCCAGTGTTGAGATAGTTCACTATACTCTAGGGATTCATGTTTGGCTTTGTTTTCTTCCCACTCATGATTAGCATGAGGCATTCTTTAACTTTCAAGTTAAAACCAGATATTATTAAAATATTTGTGCCCTGTTTGTATTCTCAGTCACTATTCATGCTTGACGTCTGTTCCAGAGTAAAATAGTTGAAGATCTCAGGATTAGCATAATGCAATTCTTCCCTGTCTGGCCTATGTGAAGTTTGTTAGATTTTTGTAATCAATATTTTTAGCTCACCTTTTTTTTAGCTTCCCCATAAAATTATCAAATAATCTTCATTCAATTAATTTTTTGTATATACATTTTTAGCTTTACTGATTTACTTATAACTAGCCTCTGCCCGCGACTTCGTCCGCGTGGAATTTTGGGCTAACATTAACACGCGGTGGAAGCTCTCAAGAGGAAAAAAGACGACTTTGATACATTCTTCATTAGTGCTCAGCTCCTATTCGCCTTAAGGTGATGATATATAGACTATAACCTTCCTCGATAAATGAGCTTTATAACACTGAAAGAATATTGCAAACAGGACCAGTATTTCCTGAGATTACCCCCTACAACGCACAAATTCACAAACTTTACCTCTTTATAATATTAATATATAGAATTTGGGGTGTAAGGGGTGTCGAGTAACATCTTAAGACTTGAGACACCCAAGCCAACCTCACCTGCACGTGGTGCACCCTGCTGATCAACGAACGCGGCAATGGCGATAGCGGGGTTGTAGGGTTTTACAGCCCGACTGGGTTGCAATCACCATGTACATGGCGAAAAAGCCCGTCATAGTGACTCGCTTTTGCGCGTCGCGTTTCGGGATCAGCCTGTACATATCCAGTGACTTTCGTCATTATGGCCGGCATTACAGCGGCGACTGACGATGGATAATCTGTCTCTCGGTGGTCGCCACTGTTTTTGGATTGTAATATGCTTACCATCAGGCAAAGTGCAGTCACTTTGTCGTGCTTCAATAAAAAAAAAAAAGAAAACTTTAAACTGTAACTAAACATTAAAATACTAAATTAACTATGTTTATGAAATATGCATGTAGTAAATTATATGAAAAGTAGCTTACATTCTCTTGCTTCATTGGGCATTAAAAAATGGCAACGGGTCAATTGCATCCCAAAAATAACCTAGAATCGTCTACAAAAATTTTTGCATTGAATGTTCATTGTTGTTACTGATCCATTCAGTAGTTTGGATATGATTGAGTTTCGAAGCAACTTTATATGTTTGTTTTAGGGTAAAGGTCTAAAAGTAAGGGAATGAGTGTTTCTGAGATGCATTGAAGTAACAGAAAACAGTTCAGTTTAACTTGCTACCCAATGACTCCGCCATTGCAATTTTTTGTACATTTGTTTAAATTCATAGTTTCGAGAAGCTGAATGTCGTTCATATAGAAATGAGCACGTATACATAGTATAAATATGAGTGACAGTCCGGACGCGTAGGTTTTTATATTTGTACTTTTATATTTATACTGTGACGTGTCTAAGATACGGCTAACTGTACCAGAGAGTCATATATAATATATTAAGTTCTTTACCTATGAAATGGCCGTTTTGTATGAACAAATTTAAACGAATTTTTTTCATGTATTTTTTATTTGTATTAATCGAAGTACTCATGCAATCAGTGCATCTTTGCCAACGCAGTGGCAGTTTATTTATGCCCTTCTTAAAGAAATCAGCTGGACGGGAGGCAACTATTCTTCAAAGGCATTTTGTACTGCCTCTTACTTGAATTTTTAACGTATCCATGATGACAAAAAAGAATGAAATGCGATGAAAATGTAACACTAATCAATAAACAAATGACTACTTTTAGAAAAAGAATTCCATGTTTTTAAAATAAAATTAATTTGAAATTAGAATTCTTAGCTAAACAAAAAATATTTTGATTTGAAATGGCCAGTACTGCAGATCGGCAATTTCATAGGTAAAGACCTATTATTCAGATGAGTTCCACACAGACAAAGTCGCAGGCACAGCTAGTACTTCTATAAATTGATTTAGCAACCAAAACACAATGTTAATTTCAACATATTATCACTATGTATTTTCATATATATTAATAAGAAGTAAATGAGAAAAAATAATAATTTATTAATATATTTAATTTTCTGCTATACGACAAAGTGACTTTCAGAGCTGTCAAACCACAACAAAATAAAATACGATAATTTGAAAAATGACTATTCTGAGTTTTTTTTAGTCATTTATAAGGGTATATGCTGTAATCTTCTGTAGATATTTTATCTAGGAAAAAAAAGTTGTATTCTCTATCAAGATGTTAACAATTTCAGAACTCGTTCGAGGTCAAGGTCTCGGCGACGGTCTCGGTCGAGGTCGCGGCGCTCGAGGTCTCGTCACCGCGGGAAGCGCTCGCGGTCGCGCTCCAGGCACCGCTCGAGACGATCCAGGTCCCGACATAGACCACGTACTAGGTACTGACTACTTCTTACATTTTCATACTAGAACCAAAACTAATCTTCATTAAAACGTTATATTCATGCACCATAATTATCAATAATAGTAGTTCTTAAAGGTTTACCATGTCTAACATCTTAGACCACGTGGTAGGTTAACATCAGTTGTAGCATTGATATCTGAATGGTGAGTTTGTTCAGATGCTGTGCTATTCGACGTAGGTTTCAATTCTTTTCGAGTCACAGCTTTCGGTGCAGGAAAACATTGATGAAACTATTGATGTCATGAACCACCATACAAATTGTGGCTATGGTTTTTTAAAACTGCTTAGCTAAGTAACATCTTCAAAACAATCTGTCACCAAGCACCTAAAAATTTGTTGCCGCAGATGCATTGGATAGCCAGTTTTCCTCTTGGTTTAGCATGTTTTCCATCTTAAATCATATTGTCGTTTAACACTTGATGAGATTGTGGTCAAACGGTAAAACCTATATAGTATATAAAAAAAGGAGATTGGGATCTGAAGTGTAAATTGTAAGCACTTCAGTCTATTTTTTTTTTTAATCAGTTTTATTTCTGGTATTACTTTATTGTTCACATTTGATCCTGATTTCAGTTTACTTAGCTTTTTATATTCAACCTATAAGTTAGCATTTAATGTTTGGTAATACTTTTGAATGTACAACTGTCATATACATAATATTGTGTGTGATTTAGCAGATCGCGATCACGTCATCGTAGTTCACGACGCTCGCGTTCCAAATCACGGCATCGTAGCTCACGTTCTAAACGTGATCGCTCCCGTGACAAGGATCGCAAGGATAGTAAATCTTCCACGGATAAGGATAAGAAAGAAAAATCAAAAACACCAATCAAAGAAATGAAGGCAGAAAAAGATAAAAAGGAAGAAATACATAAAGAAGTTATAGAAACTAACGGTACCGATACTGATGTCAAATCAAAAGCGTCGACGCCGGCCGACGATAAAGATAAAGAGAACGGAAAGGGTAAAGAGAAAGAGAGATCGCCGTCTAAGAGGAAAGATCGATCGAGGTCACGGGACAGGAAGCGAGACCGATCGAGGTCGAGGCGCAGGTCAAGGTCGCGGTCGAGAAAGAAACGTTCGAGGTCACGCAAGCGGTCTCGCTCGAAACTCGGACGGACTCGTTCTAGAGACAGGAAGCGATCCAGATCGAGGAAACGGTCCAAATCTAGGGATCGGAAGCGATCGCGTTCTAGAAATAGAAAGCGGTCGAAATCGAAGGAAAGGAAACGTTCGAGATCACGCGACAGAAAGCGTTCCCGTTCTCGCAGTCGCCGCTCTAAGAGTCGTTCCCATAGAGACTCTAAAACGCCACACGATAGGAAGTCACATGACGGCACTCCCAATCTCTCGATTATAGATGAAAAATACAGTTCAGTGATAGAACAGAAGACGCCGGAATTAATAAATGACGATAAGAATTCACCAGATAATATGGACATTTCTAATTCTCCATAAAGTTTGACATTATTAGTTTTATCCATTTGATTTATTCATTTTAGGCTACGAGTGCATCTGAACAAACACAGCGGTCTCTTAATATCATCATACAGTGTACAATCGCTAGTCAATTTTTATTTTTTTTAGAACCATCAAAAGCATGTTTTTATGTTTCTCAATAGGAAATGTTAAAATAGTTAATTTAGTGACGACTTCATCAAATATGCTTATAAATTAAAGTCCACCGTTACTTGTAAATATGCCCGTAGCCTTATGTCCCATTAAGATATTTTTCATGATGTAATATGAGATGTACATGGGTTATCATGTTTTTAGTAATACTTAAATTTTAAGAAATGTGAAATAAATTTACATAAGTGATTTCGCGTATGTAATAAAAGTAAAATGAAAAATGTGGCAATTTTATTTACCAGTGTTATACCAAACTCGCTTATTACATGGCAAATGTATGTTTATTTCATTTAGAGTACAATTTCAAAACAAGACTTCTGAAAGAAAATTGAATTTACAAAAACATGTGTAGCTCTATGACTAGAATGAAATAATTTACACAGGCTAGATGAAAAGAACTATAATTTATTTTGTAACGTCAATAATATAGTGAAAAATCATTTTGTCACTATAAAAAGCATTTATGTATCATTACATAGTATAAAAGAAAGAAGAAAGAAAGAAAGAAAATGTCTTTATTGCTGGATAATATTACAAACAACAAATGGAACATATACATAACTTAGTATAATACATATATCCAACAATGGCAACCCCATTCGGCTAGGTGCTGCAGCACAACTAGGTGATACTGCAGCGCTGATTTTCAATGGAGGCCCAAAGTAATGTACGGACGTGTAGTCTGTGTTATAACAGAATTTATAACATGTAAGCAGTAAGTAATAAACATACAAAAAAATGAACATATAAAATGATACAAATGTTGCAAATGTGCCTGTCGGAAACGCCTTTCACTACCTCGGTTGCACAGTGGCAGCTGTGAACAACCTACCAGAGACTGCGCGAAAGCACGAATGGAATATATATGTATGTATATACGAACATAGATAGAAATGTACGTCTACTAAGTTAGGACCACTCATAAAAATTAACGTTATTATTATTTTTGGTTTTGAACTTTGAACAAATACTCCTGCAATATATGTTTAAAACTATTCTTATTTTTCCTATATCTAAATGGTGGTGGGATATTATTCCAGCAACGAGTGGCTGCATATTTAAAAGAACCCCTGAACGCTGTGGTTCTGTGTATAGGTATTGTCAGGGGATATGACGCAGAACGCGTATAGACACATGCAAGATGAGCTTGTCTCCATATTAGCTTTTCATATAGGTACTTAGGTTTTTTTGTATTGATCAAATCAAAAAGTAAGGTGGCCAGATGTAGCTCCCTACGGGCTGACATTTTAAGAATGTTGGCTTCATTTAAGAACGGCGTAACATAAAACAAAGTTCCCTACCCGATCTGTTTGTTCGCGATAAACTCAAAAACTACTGAACGGATTTTCATAAGGTTCTCACCATGAGTGATCCATGAGGATGGATTAAGTATATAATTTGTCAGGGTTTTTTTTATTAGGGTGTGACGTTCGCCGAGCCCGATAGTTGAAATATAGGGTGCGTTCCAGTAGAAGCTCACAACGCCCTTTTCGCCGTTCCACTAGGCAACCAGGAGCGTTGCGGTCGTGGCGAAAACGTCATTGATGACGTCATAACATACGCTCAAGCGAAGCTCACGACGCCCCATGTCTGGAGGTGGGTCGACGTGAGCGTTGACAAAATTGGCGGGATTCTCAATAAAGATGGCGACCGTGAAAATGTCATTACTTGATACGGTATAGGATATTTATATTAAATAACATATTGTATTGAAATACGTAAATTAAATATGTCAATAAAGTTTTGATAATTTAACTTCTTTTGAAAAATGTTGTGAATTCTAAAATTCAATTTAAAAATTAATTTATAACCATTTCATGTTAATTTAATATTTTTTATTTAACCAATAAAGTCAATTTTTATGTTTTTATGATAATTAAAATAAAAAAATTGAATTATACATTGTTTCTTTTGATATACTTAAATGGATTTAATAATTATATGAATTTACTGTTAAGACTCACAAAGTGTAACTTAATCTCTCAAAGCTTTTGTTTTATTTTTTCTAGATCGCCATTTTTATTATTTATCTGAACGCTCAAAACGCTCACAAATGCGTTCCACTAGCTCTTACGATCGTAACGCTCGCGAACTAGTAGAACGGGAAAACTTGCGGTTGTGAGCGTGAGCGTTGTGATCTTCTACTGGAACGTAGTCATAATTAATTCTATGACGCACAGCGGACCAATCTGGTACATAAATAAAGTTGATTTAAACTTGACCTTATATTCACTAACTGGTCAATGGTGAAAAATTAACTTGTATTACAATTGCGTTATCAAATCTATGGCGTTACCGAATATAGCAAAAGGTTTTTGCATTTTATTTAATCGTCCGCTTGATAGTAAAGAGAAACTTATAGTATTTTTATAATACTCTATGATCTATTTTAAACTATTATATAGATTGTCCTGAACTTTTAAATAGGATTCCTTTTAAAATACCCACGAAAACGACTCGAAACCCGCGGTTGTTTTACAGAGATGTTTTAATGTGTATGACACGAAGTTCCATCATATTGATTTATTCAAGCATAACCGGAACATTTTTATCCAGAAACTGAATTCTAAAGCCAAATAATATTGGTAAAATAGAGTATCGAACAGGGACATATCAACGAGAACACTTAACGTCCCAGTCACAATCATACGTTTTACCATTGAATATAGTTACTAAATTAAATTGTAATAATTATTACTTTATAATTGGCACTACATGTTTGTAAATGTTAATATTAATTATGTGTTAAATGTGCTGTAAAGTAATATGTAACCAATAAATAAATAATCTCTTATTTCGAAATCTTTCACAATAAATGATCGAAAAGACTAAACTTAAGAATGTAAACAAAAAAGGCACCGAAAAACTCCTTTAAGCGATGAATATCGTTGGTTAAGTAAGAACTTTATCCAATTTGATTAAAAGTACGATGAATGCAAATAACCGTAACAGTGATTTGTTTCGTCTCACTTTTCAGTATCAGCAACTTTATCGTGGTATTGGAAACGAACGATCAGCTACCAGTTACGTTATCATCGTCCTCACATTTTAATATTCCTAAAAAAAGTAATTAAAGCTGCGAAATCAATGCTACAAACTAAAGCAATAAATGTTCTTTTAAACGTTAATATTTATGCAGTTAATAGAAAATAAATTGCATTATCAGAAGTCAATGAAGATAGAAAAGTAATCATGTTTCAGAAATAAAAAATGGCAAATAATTTGACCCAGTTTGATATTACTGAATTTCAAGTAAGGTTTTATGAATTGAAGTTTTAAATTTATAAAGTAAAAATTTGTAGTATTCATTTAATTATTAGTATATAGATGTTTTTATTGCAAGTGCCAATATCTGCGAAAACAGGATAGGCTTTCAAGCTGAACTAGCATTCAAATAATGGGTCCTATCGTTACATATTACATATATAGACATATTAGCATATATTTTTAAATCTACTTTAGAGATAGATATTTTCGGTACGTCGTATGTGCTCATAGCCAGTAGAGTTACAATTTGAACTTTGTTGCATTTTTTTTCTCGAACTGACTATGCTATTGACTTAGCAAAGTCTTAACAGCTTCACCAGGCTACAACTTTTTTGCAAACAAGCGTTATATCCCACTGACGGTGAGCTGCAGTATATAAAACAAGTGTCACGTATACAGGACCTTTGTTTCATTTCAATCTTACTCTATTTCAATCGAACTACATGACCACATCTACGAAAGATCTCAATTGGAAGCTGTTTTAACACCTGTAACATTCGATGAAGAAAACTTTTCAGAAACCGGACTGTAGTCAGGCACGGAATGTAGAGCCACAGCTATTTCACTGCGGCATCAGTTCCCTTATTTCGTGTATACGGTGTGCATATGTAAATGAGTGTGTGTTTTGGAAACCAGTTGGTGCGTATTATTAGGATCACGTATTCTCCTAGGGCCGTTTGAGATACGGAGTATATGGAGAGATACAAGTGCGGTTGATTAGAGTTAGCCTTGTATATAGCAGAAAGGTCATCTTTGAAAGAGTTGACACAAGTTATGTACTTAATAGTTTTGTTTGCAATTTATTGGTCCCCATATAGGTGAGAAAAGCAGCTCCAACGAGGAATCTTTGAACTTGCTGTCATCAGTGTAAATATTGGTTAAATTATCAGGGTGATCGAGAGTGGTATTTCTACTATTTGAAGGGGTGATAGAGACTACTCGCAGGGCGTAATAGTTATACTAAATTGTCTTTAATCGGAATCAAATGAACCTTTTTAATATATTTAAAGTGGTGCTTATAAATATTTTTAAGATAAATCTTTTTTTTTTCAGGGTTACCTCACTATTGTAACTTATTTAAATTATTTCAAGCCAGGATCCTTGAAACTTCAAACACAAATTCATATGTTAAACATTGTAAAGCTATCAGATATATTATCGCGAATCGAGCCTTTTCCATTAAAATCAACAAGGCGTTGGTTACAAAAAGGAGAAGCTCCATACCCAGGCTACTGTAGAGCTCCTGGCAGTGGCATCTGCCAACCAGTCCTGTGCAATTGCAAAAAGCTAACAGAAATATGGAATAGAGTTAAATATACGGAGTCAAAACTAAAAAGTCCTGGATAAGTTTTCAAGTATTTTTATTAAGAATAAAATTATACACAATACATTTTAACATTAAAACATAAAAATTGTATAAATAAACGTTAAAGCTGACACAGCCTATTCAATATTAAAAAAAAATATTTAGTTGACATTTCAGACAAATAGTTCACCAAGAGCATAACAAACTATTAAGAAAAAATCTGTTACCACTAAAATAAGGAAATCAGTTATTCAGTTGTCTATGTAACATACAGATTAACTAGAATGATAGTGCAGTGTAGACAATTATATTTCCTATTTTGATGATTTGGACACAAACCGTTGAATGTTATAACATATCACTCCCTATCATGACCCAGAAAAACTTGCTAGGTTAGGATAGGTTGGAATTTTGATTTCACACGTTAATGGAGGAAATCTGTATCATTAAAATTTTGTGGATTTAATTTAGTCTAAAATTAGCCGAACAAATCAATTAATAGGCGAGCTATATTATTACTGCGATATATATTCCCATGCATTTTTATTAATTACCATTAAAGGTACAGTAAAAAAAAAAACTAAATATTTTACATTAAATGTATTTTATAGTTTACAGCATTGTATAATATATAACTACACACATATATCTATATATAACAGTTAGAGTAATATGTCACGCATAGCGTATCGCCACGTCCAGCGGCGGGCTAACGATTCAAAGCGCGCTCTATCACGAACATAAATTTCTCCCAGCTCTGGCTCCATACAAACCTATCAAAATAAACCATAAGTTTATAGACTTCATAACTGAATTATAGATGAAACGAAAATAATGGATTTTGTTTTTTTGGACATCAAAATCCACGCACTATGATATCATCGTTAAATAAATTAGCCTGTAAGAGACCCACTGCAGTCATAACCTACCGTCTGAAGGGAGATATGGACATGATCACCATGCCAACAAATGAGGTATTTGCGACATCAAACTCTGACACATCTATTTACCCTCTATATTTTTACCCACACACCGTGGTACTTACAAGGACATTTCTCAGGTTCATGTTTCCTCACGATGTTTCCCATCAACGTCAATAGTATATTTATTTTTTTAAATTACACTGATGTACGCGAATTCCGAAAAATTCGTTTGTCCAAACCGATGTTCGAATTCGCGGAAATCAAATTGACATTCAACAACTGGACTGCTACAACATCCTGATGAAACACGCCTGATGTTAATGTTAAAAGGGTGGACCATTATTCGAAATCTTAAAAAAGTTGAACAGTAAGTTCACACACGGTAAATATAAGTGAAATAGAGTAATAAAAAAGCCGAGACAGTATAAAGGCTGCGACAGAAGAGAAAAATCAAAACAATGAAAAGAATGTTTATTTTTAAATATATTTAAATTTTTATTCTACTTTATACTCTGAATTAATTAGATTTAATAATATGATAATGGAATTATTAACATTATTCTGGTTTTCACATCTATTGCCACTCCGAACGATAATTATATACAGTTTATTATTCAATCAATAATACGATGGGTTGCAGAAACTCACTCCAAAATATCAGTACACAGACCGCTTAACTACGCGCCGCTAATCTGACGCAAACGTAATACGTCACGAGCATGTCGACGTCATCGATGACGCGAAAACATAATTTTGTCCTACCTTTTTTTTTTTAATCGCTACAAGCCTGTAACGAAGTTTTTACTTCAAAAAACTGGTCGAATTGTTTTCCGAATTTACTGGTAATGTTAAAGTTTAAATATAATAGTATAGTTTTGTAGTGGTAAAGTCACGATTAAGCTATAATTGGTTTCAGCACGAATGGGTCGGCTCGCTCGGGGTAGTACCACCCTCTCACAGAAACACCGACGTGAAGTAACAGTGCTTGCATTGTAGCGTTTCGTTCGGTCAGAGAGAGCGCCGGAGCCCTACGTCCTCCCTCTTTCTACCGTCCCTCCCCTTTCCCGCCTCCCCCATTCCATACCAACACAGGCTGGCAACGCACTTGCGACTCCTCTGGTGTTCTTAGTGTCTATGGCCGGTGGTGATCACTTAACATCAGGTGACTCACCTGTTCGTTTACCTCCTATGATATATAAAAAAAATATGATATAGAAAAATACAAGAATAGATAACTTACAGCTGTATATGGATCCGTGAGTAGGCTCTGTATGGATATTAGGACTTTACTTATAGTGAGAGCCAGTGACCAATTGTGCTGTACGGAATCAATACCAACGTCGCCGTGACGAGACACGTTCGGGTGAAGGATGCGAGTCAAGAACCTTACCACCGGTGGACTCATTGGATATCTTAAAAATTAAAATAGTATCTGATTTACAGTTGTGTTTTTACAAGGTGCTCTCAGTGTTCTTTGTAGATGATAGAGCTGGCTCCCGGTACCACTCGACCCACAGAAACACCCACGTGAAGTAACATTGCTTGAATTGTTGCATTTCGTTCGGTCAGTGAGAGCTCCAGAGACCCACTTCCCCTCCCCTCCCATCTCCTCTCCCTATTCCCCCTCAAACACGAACTGGCAGTACTCTCCTGGTGTTGCTAGTTTCTATGGACGGCGGTAAATACTTAACATCAGGTGACCCACCTATTCGTTTGCCTTTTATATAAAAAAAAAACACTATTCTGTCCTTATTTATCTATGCTCGGTCGACAATGAAAATTTAACCCTTCGAATATATTTGAAAGAATTATGAATATTTTTTACGTTATTTTTATGCAGTCCAGCAGTTAATTTGTTATCTTTTTATTCTACCAACCTGGATCAAAATAGAACACATGGACCGTCTTTGCATACTCTAATACCTTTAAACAAGCAATTCTTGTATATTTTTATAGTTGTATATATTCAGGATCTCGGAAACGGCGTCATCTACTTCCGTGAAACTTAATACGTAGGTAGTTTCAGGGTCGACAATTCGATCTAGCTAGATTTTATTAATAGAAAACTTTGTAACTGAGTTTTCAGGCAATAGAAAAATACAGATAGAAAATAAAGGTAAATTTCGCCGAAGCTGTCAAAACAAAAATAACTCAGATGGAAGTCGGTTGCTTCGAAAATACGTGTAACCCCAGTTCGAATCCGAGTGACAGCAGAAGAGATATTTTTTTTTTTTGCGAAAAAATGTTAAATTTATAAGGAAAAACTAACAGTTTATTTCAATTAAAAAATGTTTTTTAAAGAACCGAGTTTTGCTCGGTCGCCCAGGTACTATCTATAATACTCGGTCCTACAGTTTTCTATGAACAAAATTTAAAGTGCCATTTATTCAAAACTGATGAAAGTTACAATTAATAACAATAATCAATATTGATAATAATTTAATTTTAAAATTAAATAATAAGAAACTGAATAAGGAAAAAAAAAGAAAGTAAATAATATTGACACTTCTAATCGAAATATAAATTACCATTAGCACTTAAGTTGGGCCAAATTATCTATAGATTCTAACTTTCATGAAGATCGGTTGTGTCGTTTCGAAGATCATTGTGAACAAACATCATGACACTGGATTTTTATATATCAAGATATAAAACACGCAGTTTTCTCTTAAGAACAAAACCTTACATACCAAGTTACTTAATATATTGAAGAATTGGAAAAAAAACACTTACGAGTATGGTACTTGAATGTAGAGATAGAATATGCCACCCTCGTACGGTGATCCGACAGGTCCAGTTACACTGGCCTGCCAGTGGCAACACTCCGGGTCCAGTGGTATCGCTGCAATCCCTTCTGGAGGGTCATTCCTTAGCATCTGAACGGAATAATATTATTTAA
>JACEII010000030.1:3991735-4004134 GCA_014332785.1 Antheraea mylitta
ACCCAACATTACCAAAAAGTTAATCCAGGTTATAAACAAATTACAATAGGAATGATTCAAGTATACTATTGCCCAGTCTACATCATTTTTCTAATCACATGACGTTAGCAAAATTGTAGACTCCACACAAGTCACAGTCACTATAAGAAGACAGAGAAAGTAATATACTACAGAATAGTTTCATAAAAAGCTTTACAGTTAAATTTATAATGGTGTGACACCCACAGTTATCCTTCTTATTTTATACCACATTAGTACACTGCCCTATACAAAGACAGGGTAGGAGTCTAGTAAAAAGATATAACAAATTATCAATTCCAACTTACCCTGTAATACCACCAAGAAGGTAATGTACACACTCTGTTCACTTTGCGATCAGTGCTATAATTCAAATCTGACGGCTCATCATTTCCCGAATCACGGTCATCAGTCTTCTCGCTGCAGAAGTATGAAGTTGGCAGATATGAAGGGAAATCAGGGAATAGGAATGCATGGCAAGTCACGCAAACTGGTTCTCCGAAACTAGGTCCGTAATACCCATTGCACAAGTAACAGGTTGCATTCTAAAAAAATATACAATTACTTTCAGCCTTTTTATTGTATTAGGAACAAACTTACGCTTTACAATTTAAAATTACTAGATTTTAAGGCAGAACTCATAGCCAAAATATTTATTGCTTTTTTTAGTCAATTCCGAAAAAAATAAATAAAAGTTTGACTTGCATTGAAATTAAATTCATTAGGTTGCTCCGAAGAAGTTCCAGTTACGATTTTATCACCATTATCTTCAAGTTTTTTTAGGAAAATTAGAAATTCCGATCCTATTGCTGTCATATCTTATATTTGTCGTTGGATTATTCACATGAATAGTATAAAATCATAGAAATAACACATTTAGTATGTAAGTAATACGTAGAATTGTTTTTATTTTATTTCAAAGCAACAACATTGGTACTAAAAAAGCACAGACTGATTAATTATTATCCACAGGCACAGAATAATATTAGCCCTAGCACAGCGGAGTTATTATCACAGACTACTATATCGTATTAATAATATCTTTATGATATAATTGTTTGTGAATATACTCACAGTAGACTTATGTATTTAAAGCAACTAAAAAGATTAAAAATGAATGTATTTATCATTAAAATTGCAATATTTTAATTACTTGATATCGGGTATTTTTATTTAAATATGGAATACTTAACTATTGGTATGTTTTATGCTATCAAGAAGACCCATTTTAGTCACCGATATAATTGTCATTTACAAAAAGTTTTTAAAGTTGAAACATCACTGTCACAATCAAGATTTCGATGTGTATAATTTATCAGCACCAGCATATCTTTTATGGATACAACAAACGTAAATCGTGTCGAACATCCGACAGAGATCGATTCTCCATTATAGACTATGACCGTGGAGGATCGAACTGTGGATTGCCCATTGAACTAATACTATGCTACAGTACTCAGATAATGTGAATGGCTGAATCAACAATAGTTGATACAAAATTTCACCTAACTGCTTTAAATATTTAAGATTACCTATTTGGTTTAACAATAAATCAAAAATGTTAAGTTAAACCTGAGTAAAACTGCTACTCCGGGGTAAATACACTTTAGTTTAAAATACAACTAGAGATAACGAATTTGGGTAAATATAGATGCCGTGGTCTGGGGGTTAATTTCGCTCCTGCACACCATATTAGGCCTCCCTCCGCAGCAGCTCAAGCTTAGGTTCGATCCCTCGGTCGTTGCTTGCGCGATACGGTGACACACAAATATACTTCACCGCTACAACACACACGTGCGCGCCTACACGCTTACACATGAAAGTGGAAGGGTTTACTTTTTTTTCCCTTATTGAACTGAAAAACTCTCAATTTTCCGATAATAAATATATGGAGGAGTTGACGAGGCGTGTATGCTTGGTACACATATACGTTTCAATAACTCATACATATATGAATAGTTAGCTAGGATAGGTCGCGAGTTTGCATGCAACAGGCAACAGCCAAGCCGAGGTGTGCCGTGCTCCCTTGAGCTGGTTGCCAAAATAAAATCGATTGAGTGCCTTAAGCGCTCGCCTTAGTAGTCCGGTGAAGCTGTTAAGACCTTACTGGGTCAATAGCGTAGTCATTCCGAAAAAAAAGGTAAATATAGCGCAACAGAACAATATCACATCGAACAAATATAAAAATTAAGGAACTTAGAGTCATAGTTACCCATGAGAGAGGTCTTACATATAAATATTCGTAGAATATATACAATTGGTAACTACACCTAACAATACATGTTTTATGCCTGCACTTTGGCGCTTCGTAGGGAAGATGCATCACTTTTCGTCTTTTAGAAGATCTACCACTGAGTATTCGGAAGAGCTTTGTATTGACATCTGCTGCCGAACTTCATTATCGAACGACTCATCAAAAATCAAAAATCCATAGGTGTTATTGCGATAGTTGAAAGACATTTACTGTGCAGTTTCCACAAGCGTTTTTTTCTACGTACGTCCGTTTTCTGAAATTAACTCCCAGGCCAATATAATTTGCAAATTTTTAAGAAATGAAGCATTTCTTTCTCAACGGCTGCAAAGCCTCTAGGATTCCCCTAGTTTTGCAGGTGTTTATGGGCGGCGGTGATCAATTATCAGCTGACCCGCAGATAAATTCGCATTTACACTAGTGCAATTAACCATGTTCAAAGTCTTTTTTACTCACAAAACCACATTTATTTCATTGTGTATAGGGCGGAGAGCTAGATCTAACTATTCTAGCACTTCAAATATTTTGTAGCAATCTGCACATATCGGGCAACAGTCCAGGCCGAGGTGTGCCGTGCAAGCTTTAGCTAGTTGTCAAATAAAATCAGCTGAGTGCCCTAATATTAGTAAATCTAAACACTAGAAAAGTACATCCTATTGTAAAGCGCGAGGAAAGACGTGAAAATTTAACCAAAACATGTATTACTAATTCCGGCTCCGGCCAGGACCACACGATGTGAAGCCAGCATTTGACAAGAGCTAGTATTATTTTTTCTGATATTATATGTACGTACAATATTTTTTAGATTGTCTGGTCGCTAGGATACTATTAAAATTTGTATAAATTACTGTCATGAATCGATATATAGGTGAATGATAAATAAAACAACAAATTCGCCCTTAGAAATATTCTTAAATTATTTTTGTTTTCATTCTTGTCTTAAAATTTTCATTAATATTTCAATTCAATTCGTTAATATTTCATTTCAATTTTTTTAACAAAAAAAGAATACAGTTCTTTGTACATTATACTTTGCTCGAAGCATGAAATACAGTCTGTTGATAAAAACAACGATTGAGAAATGTTTCTTTGGCAGCTTTTGGGGGTGTCAAATAAGCACGTCGTAGTGATAATCTGCACATGATATATTATCATTTTAATTCAATTTTGATATTGTTTGAGAAACACGTAATTTACTTTATGGATTACCGCTACGTCGTTTATTGTAGTCGATGTTAGTTCAACTATTTGACCCGTCGATAGCTCTGTAACTAAGGTCTAAACGGACACAATTGATTGTACTGTCACCGTCACGAGTTGTAAGCAGAAACCGATTTGTTTGGGAAATAAAAGCTAATTATTGACTATGGAGAGTAGATGTACGGAGAATCATCTGTGTATGAGAAAATGTCGTCAAAATGCATTAAATTAGTGTGGCGCTACAATAGCAACAGGGTTCATTATTGCTCAATTATTTCCAAAAATGTTATAAATGTAAACTCAAATATAAACAAAAAGTATTATTTAAAGTTCACAAAAATTCTATCAACCACCACACTTTCTTACAGCAGTTACTTTAGGTTATATTTACAAGATTTTTGAAACTATCCATAACCTTGCCCATGCTAGCGCCATTTTGGAGGTTCTTGGAGCTGGACACTTACAACATGGCCACTATAGGAGATAGTTCTCACTTCTACCCCCATATTTTTGACATTAGTGGTTGACGTGTACCGTCATGTTGACGTAGAAATGTCAACGTGTTATTTCCACGTATCGTCTTCAGTCAAGGTCATGCTCACGACTCGTGGCGGGAATTATAGTTCGAACATAGAACGCAACACCTTAATTGATTATATATTTTTGAGTTACTTTATAAAGACCCTAGGTGTGAACGACCATAGCCACAGCGTCTAAGGTGGGATTCATGTCACAGTATTACTACAAAAATCCAAACGAACAATTAATAAATAATACCTAGACCTGCACTCTGCAAGTTCGATAAAAACAAGCATGTTATATAGGTAACAAAAATATTCAAACATTAGAATAGTTAAAACTTGACAACCGTCTACACTAGCATGAATAAAATAATGTAATAGACAATAGGACCTTGTATCTTCTTATAATAAATCTTTGTTAAAAAGTTGTTTTTAATCTGTGCAGTCAATTAACTATTTAAGAATGCCTAAACACATAAGATTACGGACTATTTTAGTTTTTATACCATATTTTAATTTCTATTTCGTAACTTGGAGTTTCTTCATTTCACTTAAGTTACTCATAAATTCATTAGAAAATGTAGTTTCCGGTTGTAATAACTTAAATGTTCAAAATAAGTTTGTTAAGTTTAACAAAATAATTATCTAACGAGTTTATCATGTATGTCATCCATTTTGCAATAACTAATTTTTCTGTAACAATCTTCTAAAAATATCAACATTTTCACAAAGATATTGGATATTCCTGCTTAGATTAGTCCAATTGAACCATTAAAACAAATAATAATATTCAAATTAAACTCAAACTTATCCTAAATAGTAATTATTGTTTAGCAAAAATCGTATCATGTACTCAAAACATATTTTTCGATATGGTTTTCCATTACAGTGTAAAACACATCGATATCTTATTGCTATTATAATATTATCCAAGATAAAAAAAAGAAAACAGAAGTCCAGCATGACAATGATACTTTTAGAAACATGTTATTTCCTACCTAAATCTTTCACAATACATAGAATTCTTCTTTGTAACGAAAACTTTAGTATAATACCTCATATTTGCAATCTAAGAACCTGCCACTTACTTCACAATACAAATAGTACATCTAAGACGACAATCAGTTCATTGAATGTACTATAAATAGTACAGATAAAATACAATTTCAATTGTGATTCCTTAATTATATAATTTGATTTCTCAGATGAGAAAATTTCCTTAACTACACAACATATTACCAACATTTATTAAAATAAAGATGGCGTTTTAAAAGTCCAGTGGCAGGGTTGAGCGGTTTTATGTGGGGGGCTCGACGGCCGAACGACACTCAACAAGTTAGTTAGACCGCACGTACTTGCCCTTAGAAGGCAATGGGGGGTCCTCGTCCCCCCTTCTACCGCACTCAGTACGGTACACAATAAGAGCCGCGCCTGAAGCCTCTGCAAACAAGCCACGCTGTTATATACCACCCTTCACATCTGTACTGTACCACCCAATGACATTATAACTATATAGATACGTCAAAAGTTATATATCAATATGTCAATCCGCCCCTACTGCTATAACTATTTCTTTTTCACCACCGATATTGAGAATATGCCATCTTACTCCCACGTTTTATCTAAGACAATGTGGTGTTACAATGTCACTTCACGTATGTGTGTGTTACCATACCATTTGTTTTGTCAAAGTATCATGTAGGTAACGTATCTTTAATTATAATATCATTGGTACCACCGGCATGCTCTAATGCTCTATACTCCAGCGGTTCTCAACCTTTTTTACTCAGCGACGCACTAATATACTGTTTACATATTCACAACACCCTTACATACTTACATGCAAAATTTTTGATAGCACAAAGCGAACGAAAGATATACTTTATAAGTCTTAGGACATATTTGAGAGGGGCTTGCGAAACACTAATGTAACATGATACAGTGGTTGAGAACCGCTACTCTATTCTATTGTACAGGTATATAATATTCATGCACATGTACACAGGCATATGCTTTTTTTAATATAAAAAAAGTCTTACTAATTTTAATGATTCAACACACTCAATACTACTAACATAGAAGGGAAAGGATGCACTGAAAATACATATTTTTGATACAATATTTATTTCCAACAATGTAAGGATATTTTTTAACAATTTTCGGACAATATAAATGTATAGTAATATATACATGTACAAAAATACGCCTCTACTGTTTTATACAGAAAGTATTTCTGAAAATAGTTTGCTTTGATTAAAAAAAAAAAAAACAAAATAAATATTTAAAAAAACAATACAATGTTTATTCTCCACGAAAAGCATTTAAAAGGCCTCTATTGCGTAAGTACTTCTCAACAAAATAATTTAACATGCATCTGCAGTTACTGAGAATGACTAACATTTGAGTATTTTTTCCTGACCTTTATCCTCTGAAATTGGACTAACGATATATTTCAGCACAAATGTAGCAAAGGACAGTTAACGGTAGATATTTTATTAGCATTTTACGTTAAAAATTTTACTCAAATTGCGTCATAAATTATTTAAAATAGAGTATAAAATGCTTTTGGAATTGAGCTCATTGAAAGTGTTATCTATTTGTATAATAGCTTCATGGAAGCGATATGAAATGTTAAAAATATCCAATGATATACCATTACCAGCAGTGCAGAGGTAGTGAAGAGACACTGAGAGTAGTGAGAGTAGTCAGTATGGGGTGTACCTGCCGCGACGTACGGGCCGGTAGCCGACGTAGTACGGCGAGAAACCGCCGCCGCGGAAACCGCGACCGCGGCCCCGCATAGTACGTGGCGGACGGTTCGTCGACGATATACCCGGCTTATTCGTCCTTTTAGGCATCACCTGAAAAAAAATTTATATAACAATAATTGTAAATCTAACTTGTGTTTGTACTTTTTAAATTTTTGTGAAAAGAATTGTAGGAGTCTTGGTTTTTTTTTCGAACTGACTATGCTATTAGCCTAGTCAGGCCTTAACAGCTTCACCCGACTACGTACTAGTGGGCACCCAGTGGTCGACATTCGACCATAGTTCATTGATTTTTTAAAGTTTGAACTTTGTTAGGGTTCTTTTGTCAAGGGGTATATTCTATAATCAAAGGTTTTTGGTTACTCAGTTATTTGCCACTTTTTTTTTATTACATAAACATAAAAAATCTGTGTCTAAATGAAAACATGTTAATTATAAATTTGTAACAAAAAACAGGCAGTTATATAAGGTGGTAAGACTCTCAGATTCTAAGTAAATATAACTATACGAAAGTAAAGAAATGTATCGCAACTCATGACACAATTTTCAATTAATTTTACACGACACCATGGGTGATATTTCTAGGTGATATATAATTAAATGTAGTCTATACATTATGAGGAATAGTGATATGCTCAGTATCATCATTTGAATCCAAAGCAAACATGGTTTTAATACTACAGGCGGTTATATAAGGTGCTAAGGCTCTCAGATTCTAAGTTAATATAACTATACGAAAGTAAAGAAATGTATCGCAACTCATGACATAATTTTCAATTAATTTTACACAACACCATGGGCGGTATTTCTAGGTGATATTTAATTAAATGTAGTCTATACATTATGAGGAATAGTGATATGCCCAGTATCATCGTTTGAATCCAAAACAAAGATAGTTTTACGAGGGCGGTCTGAAAAGTTTCCGACCTCAACGTGAAGATGGCAGTACTTGTCAATAAAAGTTAGGGAATGTACTTGTGCATCTTTTGACAGTAATACACCAAAGTTTCAGCCATTTTGGACGCGCAGTTTTTTTGACAGTCTTTTGAGTGAGCCGATGTGAGTATTTTTGTGAAAATGGAAAAAATCGAATATCGAGCAGTCATAAAATATTTGTTTTTGAAAGGGAATACGCCTACGAAAATCAAAGATGAGTTAGACTCTGTATACGGGGACTCCTCGCCTTCATTTACCAGTGAAATTTTGGGCAGCTGAATTTAAACGTGGCCGTAAGAGCTTGGGAGATGATGAACATTCAGGACGTCAAAAAACTGTAACGACTGCCGATAACATCGATAAAATTCACCAAATGGTGTTAGATGACCGCCGAATTAAAATGAGAGACATAGAAGAGGCAATGAAAATGTCCAAAGAACGTGTTTGTCACATATTAAATCAAGATTTAGATACGAGAAAGCTGTCCGCGCATTGGGTGCCGTGTTTGCTAACGTTAGACCAAAAACGTGTTCGAATGAACATTTCCAATGCTCTGTTGGCACAGTTTAGGCGCATTAAATCCCAGTTTTGGCGCCGATTAATTACTGTAAATGAAACTTGGATACATCACTATACGCCTGAAACAAAAACAAAGGAGGAACCGGCTCCAAAAAAGCAAAATCTGTTTTTTCGGCTGGGAAACTGATGGCGACTGTTTTTTGGGATAGTCATGGAGTTATCCTAATCGATTATCTTCAAAAAGGGAAAACCATTACAGGAGCATACTACGCATCATTACTTGATAAGCTGAAGGCAGAAATTGTGGAAAAAAGGCCACATTTGCAAAAAAAGAAAATCCTGTTTCACCAAGACAACGCCCGTCTCACACCTCAACAGTTGCCATGGCGAAAATCCACGAATTACGGTTCGAACTGCTTGATCATCCCCTTTATTCACCAGATTTAGCCCCAAGCGACTTCTTTCTATTCCCTCGACTAAAAACTGCACTCGGAGGACAAAGATTATTGTCAAATGAGGATGTAATCACCTTCGTGAGCAATTATTTTGCAGAGAGGAACGCCGAGTACTATTAGGACGGATTAAAGAGATGGGAGCATCGCTGGGAGAAGTGTATAGAGTCACAAGGAGACTGTAGAAAAATAAATTTTAATATAAAAAATCTTGTGACTGTTAGGTCGGAAACTTTTCAGACCACCCTCGTAATACTACCATCAACTTTTCTAAATGAAATCATTTTATTCAAAATTCGTCATCAACTGTACTAAATATAATTGTTACATCAGGTTGAACTGCATCATTGTAACCGCGGAGATCTAAGTCTTGCATTACGTTCATGACCAAACAAATCATCTTATTTTAATTTTAAAAAGTATTTTTTGGTTCATTTTTTATTGAATCATCATTTGAAGTGAGTCTACCATAAAAAATACTAAACATTACAATACTGACTTTGGTAATAATTCTTTACTCTTATGACAACATGAAGCAAAGTGATATGAAGTGAAAGCCATCTTGTCACCTAAAATTTTGAAATTCAATAAGATCAAAGAGAATAATAATTATTTCAGTGTTTCCATAAATATAGTAAAGATAAATTATTTAACAATTAATTATTAATGTATATTATGAACTTACATATTAATTATATTATTATAAAATTAAGCTACAATTAGACCAGTTCATTTTAAAAGCATGCAACATGTTAAAAATAATGAAAAGGTAAATGGAACCGAAGAGTAAAGTGACATATGTCACATTGTTTTTTTTTTGTTCCATTTACATGCTTGTATATATTGTGTTTAACACAAACAGTACTGAGAGTATTGCATATTATAATTAATTCAATATGCTTGTAATAAATCTATACTAATATTGAGTCAAAACACGTCGAGTGGACCCCCCCTTTTCCACTTGATTATTAAATTCAGGTATGAATATTTGTTCATGAAGTATTTACTATGAACAATTAATCCCCCGAACAGTTGTTGACATTTTTTATATTAACAACATTTTTTTCAACATGAAAATTTTTATGACTTTTTATTAAAAAATCAATAAATAAAAAGCTATTAAAGATATTTTAATGAAACATTCAGGATTTATAGTTTAATAGTTGTACTTTAATAAGATATATAAAAGTTTAATTTTTTTTGTTTATATCGTTAATTAAGTTTTTAGAACAACAAATGAAAATTTCAATGACTTCTCCCTCAAAAAACATTTTTTTTCTCGGTATTATGCATTAATCATTTAAGTAATAGAATCCGCAAAAAAAAATTGACTGCTCGCGATTAGATTGAACAAAAAAAAAATTATGACGGGCGGTGAGCGTTGTCGGTACGTCGCGCTGCCGCGCGTCATTCACTTGCCTTTTATTCTACTCAATAATTGTAAGTAAGAAGTAATTCTTTATTTTTCTAATAAAAATAATGTTATTTAATCGATAATTTTACTAAAACACATTACATAAAATTAATTAATATAATGTTTTTTTTTTAAGTCAATTTTGGTTTCTGCTCTCGACAAGACCTCCACTCTCATGAACAACTATATAAACCCTGGCATGAGCAATCTGTTACAATTAAAAATATACGACAGTATCATTATAATAAAGCTTTAGATAATACATCACTCGAGTGCAATTTTTTTCCAAAGACATTAAAATTGATACAATCTATTTGTCTTAAAAAAAAAAAGAACGCAATACCGATAGATTTATAACAAAATTATACATTTATAACATATTATCTTTATATCTTTATAATTAAATTATATCTTATTTAATTTCTTTGTTTATTTAATAATAAAAAAAACATTTTATTAATTAATTTTATGTAATGTGTTTTAGTAATATTATCGGTTAAATAACATTATTTTTATTAGAAAAAATATAGAATTACTTCTTACTTACAATTACTGAGTAGAATAAAAGGTAAGTGAATGACACGCGGCAACGCGCCGTACCGACAACGCTCACCGCCCGTCATAATTTTTTTTTTGTTCAATCTTATCGCGAGCAGTTAATATATATGATTATAAAAGTAAGCCTGTTTGTTTGGCGAGTTCGCGAAAAACTCTAAAATTACTGAACGGATTTTCATGCGGTTTTCAGCAGTAGGTAAAATAATATAATAAATAAAAATAATTCATGAGGAAGGTTTAAATATGTAATTTGTCCCGTTTTTTTTATTATCAGAGCGGGATAACGTCCGCCGGGACCGTTAGTAAGAAATAAAATACACTTAAATAATTATTAAAAATGTATGTCTGTGTGTCTGTTTGTATGAACACTCATCACAGCCAAACAACTGAGTTCAGAATAAAACCTCACCAAGAAAATCATAAAGCATATCCATAAGTAACATTTAGTCTTGGTTTCATTAAAATAGGTTCACTCTATCAAAATTTATTGTAATTTAAATGACGACACGACTTAAATATGAGAGAAAAGTAGATAAGTAAATGGACTTAATATATTAAGCTGATTTATTAATTTTTTTTTATTCCTTTATAGGTAAATGATGCAGACGAAGCCTAGCAACAAAATCAGAGTGAGACATTTTGGATTACAACATAAAAATGGCCATAAACTATAGTAATTGAGCCGCTATAAAGCCTCTAGTCTTGGTCAAAAATCCGATACATAATATATAATACTCATCATTAAAATAATAATAATAACTATGGTTAAGTAAAACAATCAGTAAATCTTGCCCTATGCATAAGCTGCACTACACTTAAAACGATTTTTCAGTAATGAAACCAATGACATTAGAAAAAAGGTGCAAACTAAAGAAATCAACAAAACCCTTGCTAATGTTTCAAAACAATGATCTAACCTCCACTAAATAAAATTCTTGAGTCACTGAAAGACAATGTAGATTTAATCTTTGAGTCTAGATACATCAAGTACTTTACAATAGTCCCTAAAATAATATAGGTAAACCCTAAGGAAGGATTGTTATAAATTTATCCTTTTAAGTAATTACACATAATGCTATTCACATTTTCAGAGACACAGAAAAGGAAATCCAGAAAAAAAAATACTGTTTCTGAGTATTGGATCAAATTGACATTAATGAAAGCAACAGGTTTTTGGCCACTCTGAATACAGCTCTAAGTCTGGATTTGCGTATAGTACCGTCAAGAGATTATAAAAAAGAGAAAGAGAAAACAATATACAAAACACGTTCAAAATATTATTAATAAAATAACATTAAAAACTAGAAATGAGCAAGTAATAGATAAAGCTAAAATATAAACAGCTCATCACATTATGAATTTGTGAGTTATAATTAAAACATATGCAGTGGAAGTACGAGCGCAGGCGAACGCCCCTCCGTCTGTACATTTTCTGCGTCCCTCTGATACCCAAATTTGTTCTATGCATCTACTTCAGAGCCGTCAAAAAATTCGATGTGGATTATATGTATGTACACATACAGGACTTTTTTGTGGGGCATGCGAGGGTATGCAGTGCCCTTAAAGGGAATTTCGAAAATTTGTCATAAAATTGAAAAAATTATGGACTTCACAGATTAGCGTGTTCCATAAAAGAAGTGACAAAAAGCTCTGTATAAGTGAGTGCGTCTCGTGTGTGTGTGTGTGTGTGTGTGTGTGTGTGTGTGTGTGTGCATGTGCTTGTATGTGTGTGCGTGCGCACGTGCTTGTATGTGTGTGCGTG
>JACEII010000030.1:4004144-4029414 GCA_014332785.1 Antheraea mylitta
GCACGTGCTTGTATGTGTGTGCGTGCGCACGTGCTTGTATGTGTGTGTGCGCGTGCAAGTGTGCGCGTGCAAGTGTGTGCGTGCGTGCGTGAGAGCGCGCGCGCGTGTTTGTATTTTAATATCAGCTGATTAGTTACTACTACAATAAAAACTACATAAAGTTTGTAAGCACAAATTGCTTTGTAGGAAATATAAAATTAATAATAATTAACCTTTATAACAAATGATTTTAAGTACCTTTATCTGGCGACCTCTAAATAATGACTCATCCATAGCCATAGCTGTCTGTACACTATCTTTGTCTCCAAACTCGATGTAGGCAAAGCCCTTAGGATGTCCATCGAATTTATTACATAATATTGTCACCCTGAGAATTAATTTAGATATTAGATACAATTATTAGACGCATCTTTAATACATTCAATACAGTTAAAAAAAAAACACCAAAATGTACTGTAAAGACGTATCTGTGATATACATTTTTGATTTTTAATGCTGACAAAATCAACTACCTATAGTAGAAATTAACTTTCTTAAATTTAATGCTAAAGTAACAAGAATCTTCAGTTTATTATGAACACTTAATTTTTCCAGTTGACACCCATTATAATTTAAGCAAGTGTATATAAATACTTTATTACAGAAATAAATAACTAATCACAAATGAAACTCACCTATTAATAGACCCACATCCATGGAAATGCTGTTCCAATTCTTCAGCAGTTGCTCCATAGTCAACATTACCAACATAAACTGATCTGTTGTCTGCCTCCATTTTCTCTTCTAAAGACATATTCAGCGGGCTTGCTGGAAACACACAGGAGATCAAAACATTTTCCAACAAACATATATAAGAAATGTTTATCAAGTACATCATTATTACTTATGTAAAATCATATTTTTTTATGCTTTGTGATTCTTTGTACGTCATATGAATCCAATCATCACATAACCTAATAATAAACTAGCTTTTACTCATGGTTTTACACGTGTTAAGGTAGATTTGACCTATACCTTAGGAAAAGGTACTTTTTCCTGATCAAGATACCCTATATACTTGACAATATTTATGCAATTTCACGAATTCTAGTTAAGACATATCAGCACAATTATCAAACATAGAAATTCATATTCACATTTAAAATATCTGTTAGGATACATAATGTTAAATTATTAAATAATAATAATAGATTCACTTTGCAATGCAATCGCAAAACCATCAAGCAACCTAATGTGTCAATGTAACTCTAATCATCTATTAAATATATTAATATCTAGTTACTGATCAAAACTATCAAATCTTGTCTGACTAACTTCAACAAGACACTTCATCAAAACTATGTACATCTATGGATATTTCTAACCATATCTTTTTTATATAAATTATGACTATGATACTCATAATATAATAGCATTTCATGTGATTGTTGTCAGTTCTGATACTTTAGATTTTACTAGCTGTGCACACAATTTCATCCCACATAGAAATTTGTGTAAAAAACAGTGATTAATAAAGACATCGGAATGTATTAAGTTAATTTACTCATCAATTTTTCTCTCGTACTTACGCTATATAATAAGAATGTAAATCTGAAGTGTCTGTACTTTTCGATTTTTGTGGAAAAAAAATTTGATGCAAGTGTCTAGAAATAAGTAATAGAATACATTTTAATTATTTTTAGGACCGATTTTTCAATCCCCAGATAAAAGGCTGGATACTTATCTGATGAATAAAGTTATTTGACTGTTTATCTGTCTGATAACTGGTCACCCATTTTTCATTTGTCATTTATTCGCCGAATAGCTATCTGACCAATTATTTCAACTCTGGCAACTCGAATTTCAAAGAGGTGAAACAAACATATGGTATACGCAAGCGTTAGAAAAGGACAAACTATTGTATTCATTTAGCAAGTGTCGGTCATTATTTTTCCAGGTTATGTTTGATTAATTTGATTTTGTCTCAGGATTTTGTTAACTAATTTTGCAAATTAATTTTGGTAACTATGGAATCCCAAAAAAGAGAGCGTTCGGCAAACTTCACCACTGCTGAGATAGAGTTATTAGTGAATCTGGTGAAGAAGTGGAAATTAATAGTAGAAAACAAGAAGACGGATGCAGTCACAAACAAAGAAAAAGAAATAAGCGGTTATCTGGCGTACAGACGGGCAGATAAGTTTAACTGTCAGTTAGCAACGTTATTCGACAGTTAAGTCCTATCCGAGGATTGAAAATTGCAAAATTCGGCTATCCGTTGAATAAGTACTATCAGACTGTTTATCTGAGGATTGAAAAATTGGCCCTTAAAAATATTTGTCTCTCTGTCTGTTTGTATGAACACGCATAACTGCTGAAGCACTGGGTTCACAATAAAACCTCATAAAATCATAAAGCATATTCTCGAGAGTAGTTTAGTCTGTTTCATTAAAATCGGTCCACTCAATCAAAAATTATTATAATTAAAATGACGACTCGAGTTAATTAGGAGAAATCATGAGAAATACGACACCGTACCCTACGCTGCGCGCTAGAAAAGATGTCCGCAACATATTTTTACCGATCCTCCCGAAGAAATAAAGGCATCGTATGATCAGTACCAGCTCGTCTCTTCAGAGCGTGTTCACGCCTACGCCCGCGTAACCACAGACCACGCCACCATGGTCTGGGGGTAAATTTCGCTTCCGCACACCAGATTAGGCCCTCCTCGGCAACGGCTCAAGCCTAGGTCCATTCCCTCGGCGTGGAGCCCTTGAGTGTGCTACTTGTGCGATACAGTGACATAAAATCTTACATCACTGCGACAACATTATACATATCACCTTCACACACCGGTACGCATACACGCTTACACATGAAATTGGAAGGGTTTTATTTTTTCATGAAAAAGTTCAGAAAATTATCCAATACGAAATATATATAAGAGTTGTTGAGGTATGTATGCTTAGTACACATATGTTCTAACAACTCATATATGTATGAATAGTTAGCTTAGGTTAGCTTAGATACCCGATTAGGCCTCCCACGGCAGCGGCTCAAGCCTAGGTTCGATCTCTCGGTAGGGAGCCCTTGAGTGCGTTGCTTGCGCGATACGGTGACACACAAATATACAACTCTACACGATCACCCCCACATACCTGCACGCTACACGCTTACACATGAAAGTGGAAGGGTTTACTTTTTTTCCCTTATCGAAATGAAAAACTCTCAATTTTACGATAATAAATATATAGAAGAGTTGTTGAGGCGTGTATGCTTGGTACACATATACGGTTCAACAACTCATACATATATGAATAGTTAGCTAGGCTAGCTAAGATAGGTCACGATTTTGCATGCAACAGGCAACAGCTAATCCGAGGTGTGCCGTGCACCCTTGAGCTGGTTGCCAAAATAAAATTGGCTGAGTGCCTTAAGCGCTCGCCTTAGTAGTCCTGTGAAGCTGTTAAGACCTTGCTAGGTCAATAGCGTAGACATTTCAAAAAAAAAAAAAATTGTCAAGTTTAAAACTTGCATTTGTAACACTTGACATTGGTGAAATTGCCTACTTAGGCAGAAGCCACACAGGAAAAAAATACTTAGGCAATTTCAAGCAAACTCGGGGGCTGTAGTGTTTAGCTTGTAAATAACTGAAGTACCAGATTATAGTTGTGAATTTATAAGTGTTATAATCTTTTTATTTAAATAAATTCTATTATATACAATGCAAATATACAATATGAGTAAAGTAATTGTATTAGCTTATGATTAAATCTCATCTATCTTGTAACAAAATGCTTTATAATGTTACAATTAGAACAATTCTAATTTTACATACAATTGTAATATGTATATGTCCCTTTATCAAAAAATGCAATAAAAACTATATTATTTAACCTTTTATTTACATTATACTCTTTTGATATAGAACCTATGAATTTAATGACAAAACTTACAGTACAATTATTTTAATATACAATATACTCAGCAGACACAACTGTTTAAGATATATATATATATTTATTATATATATATATATATATATATATATATATATATATGATTTATATCTGTGCAATAATAAAAATATACTTTCTATGTAATAATTTCTCAAATAAAACAAACTTACTTAGTCCTGGCGGGCTGCCCATGCTCATTTGTTTATCCACTTCGGTTTGCATTTGTTTTAATTTTTCTGCTTCTTCTTCCATCTCCCTCACTCTCGCTTTAATGGCTGCAAGATCTGGAACATCTGCTCCAGTCATATCATCACCTCCCTAAGAGTAAACATGTTTATAAAAAAAAAAAATATAATAAATTATCACAATTTTCTCAAGGTTTAACAACACAAATAAATACATATAGCCTAGCATGCCTTAAGTTAGCATGTAATAAAAACTTTATTTAAAGTTTATTTAGAAATTCTATCACAAACGAAACTGTTTTTATTTTTATTTTCTCGTACTGATTATGCTACTGACTTAGCAAGGTCTTAACAGCTTCACTGGACAACATAAAAAGTAATACATTTAGACACATAGTCAGTAGGACATAAGTAGATTAGTTTCCTATGCAAGATTTTATAGTTATTATTAAAATAACAAAGGTATGTTGAAAATAATTCGAAAATTAGGTCAATACCCTTTTTATGGCCAAAGCACAACCAAACAAATAAATAAATACGAATAAAATGTTACTTTTTAGAAATTCCGTAAACTATATATCCTTCTTTTCTTTAACTTTTTTATTTATATTGTGATATTAGGCTATTCAAATTCATCTATGCAAATACAAGAAACTAGTGATAAGCAAAATATATAACGAATGCCAGAGCTAAGTGTTCCAAGCGGTGAATAACATTTCAGTTGATCAAAACATTTTAAGAACAGATCATAACCAATATTATGTAAATAAAGAACTTGCTAAAAAGAAAACTTACCCCTAGACTGTTGTCAGTCATATTCAAAGAACCGTTTGTTCCGTCCAAGTGATTGTTGTCAATCGAATCTAAATAATCATCATTTTCTGCCATCTCCACAAACTGTCGAAATCATGAATTCGGCACTTTGCTACACACTGTACTATCACCCTGAAATTGATATTACAACTTAGTGATGTTATCTTTCTAGTAAATATAAAAATTTCATAAATACTACTCAACTCCGACGTACCGGTAACCAAAATTGTTATGATGCCAATGACCCACTTGAGAAATATAGTTCACATTAAATACATAAATAAATCTATATTTATATATTCTAATGCACTTTTATCAAAGTTGTATTATTCATCCGATATTTAACGATACAATTACGATACCCGAAAACTAAAATACTAACCAACAGCCAAACAACTAGTATTGCCAGTACCGTCTAGTTGAAAATGTTACATACGATTTACAGTTACGATTTTATCGCAGAAAAATTGGCAAGAATTAAATAATAGGAGACACATTCAAGTGAGTTTATATATATTTTTTTTTACTATTATCGTTATGCATTATGCTTCACGGGATATTATTTCATAAATTAATTATTTTATTTTGATGTCATTCTGTTACTGGTCAAATTAAATAAATTACAAACATGTTAAAGATTTACACATACATGAAAAATATTACACTTCTTCTGTCGCTTCGGACAAATTATTGTTTATTTTCTAAGTGTGAAGTAGGATCGACAAACTCAATTGTAAAATTAACATTTTACTAGGAGGTTATAGTTATTTTAATTTTAGTTATAACGTGTTCCGTTTAACATCATCTTTAGGAAATAACTCTCTCAAACAATTCATACATATATGAATAGTTAGCTAGGTTAGCTAACATAGGTCGCGATTTTGCATGTAACAGGCAACAGCCAAGCCGAGGTGTGCCGTGCACCCTTGAGCTGGTTGCCAAAATAAAATCGGCTGAGTGCCTTAATCGCTCGCCTTAATAGTCCGGTGAAGCTGTTAAGACCTTGCTGGGTCAATAGCATAGTTATTTCGAAAAAAAAAGGGAACCTTAAACCTTTGTACTCAGCAGCAAACATTATTGTTATAGAACATACTCTTGTATTTCAGTAAATAATGCGTATATATTAAAGTGAAAACTACGTAGCTTTTATGTTTCCATTACTCTAATGTCACTCAGCGCATTTAATTTTATTTTTGGTTCCACTTAAAACCGTTTGAGTTTAATAAATAATGATTTTCATCGATAAAATAAGTCATTTTTTTATGTGAAGCATTTATAGGCGAGTATTAAACCTGATTGTTGGTGTCACGACACATGCCGTGGTGTGTATGTTTATGTAAGACGTGGCGACGCGATGTAATGCGCAAGCTTAATGAATAATGAGCTTAATTTCTCTTGCCGCACTGAGCTCGCATACCTATTGCATAAATTAAGAATTTGAGATTAGTTCGATTCGGGCAATTTCGATGTTTCACAGCTACCAGGCGTCCCGATTTTTAATTAATCGATTTCAGATGCGTCCCTGTTTTGTCTTGCTAGAATGAAGTAGGAATTAGGAATGTTAGAAATATTAGAAAAACATCGTAGACATATCTATGAGATCCGTCAACATCGGTTCAATAAACATCGATGTCTGAAATCATCGATGTTTTTGCCAGAAATTAAAATTGTCTGTAAAAAAATAACTTTATCGGGTGTTTTCCATAGTCAACGACGAAAAAAAAGGCATCCAAAGAAAAAACTATTCGGACGGCTTACAAATTTGAAATTATCTAGTATCTAGCTAGTTTTTCTCTGTGAATGTGCCGCGTGGGAAGATCAGCGCCACGCCCTGGTTGAGGCGGTGGGTGACGATCTCTCGTTTCCGGGCGTGGTTTCTGCCATGCTCGGCAGCGCAAACGTGTGGGCTGCTGTGGCCTCCTTCTGTGAGGTCGTCATCTCGCAGAAGGGGACGGCGGACAGGGCCCGAGAGGTAGATCCACAAAGTGGCCCTCTTCGCCAAAGAAGAGCAGCGGGACGGGCGAGGCGTAATGCCCGTCTGCTCTCAACACTGTAGCTGAACCTGTGGGGATGTGTCGGGGGCCCCATCCCCTCACTGCACGGTTGAGACTGACGAGGGGAGACTACTGGTTGTGTACCCAGTAGTTTCTCTTAGTAGGCCGAACTGCCGCAGGGGTAGTTTTTCAGGTTTGAGAGCAAATTCGAACCCTGGCTTACCCTACAATGCGGCAGACGGTACACCCTGGGGAACAATGGGGTATTTAGTCCGAGGGAGTCGGACATAACCCACTATCTCCCCCGGGAGGGTGGCGTATTCATAAATGATTTCCCCACGTTAATAATAAAAAAAGTACATGCAACGTTAGATGACCCTAAAGAATATATTCATAACGTCAATGTAATCGAAAACAAAACATCGATTTGTTGATAACAAAACTTCGATGTTTTTCAGCTAAACATAGATGTTTCTTCAACATCGATGAATATCGCTCATCCCTAGTAGAACTGTCTTAAAAAATACATCAATATTTCTTATCTATTAAAACATCAGATCCCATCATAGTAACTCGTAACTTATCGACATATCGCTAGAAAACTTCGCATATTTTTTACTTACGAATAAGTTCTTGAAATATTTAATATTACTTTTTCCAGTATAACGCGCAAAGTTAATGGTCTTTGATTTTGTTTACATCAGAGACGAGTAACATAGCTAAACTATTATCATAATAATGGTGATTTACTATAACATAGTGGTGATATGGCTATGATGAGTTATACCTACATTTGTTAGTGAAATAAAAACTACAAATTATTAACAATATTTAATTACATACCACAAAACTTCAAAACAGTAAAGAAAAAAAAAGATATATTTAGTACTAGCGTTAATCTAGATACCTGCAAAAACTTACTTTGACTTTACCTATTTATGACCAATGCTTTTTTATTTGCATTCATTTTTTAAAAAAGTTTGTAAAAAAAGCATATATTCAGTTTATCTATAATTCATGTAACGAATACAATAGATATCTATCAAAACATCGATTCAATACGATATATCGTTTCGAAACATTGAACAAATGCGATGTTAATATCTCTAGAATGAAATAAATTTGAGAAGGTAGGTACTCCTATAATACTTACTATCTATGCTTACTATACTCTTTGGTAGGTACTTATACTCTTTGGTAGTTTTGGTCACAGGTTTTGGTACTTATTTTTGTAAATCAATATTAGAAGTTGTATACTGGAGAAATTAGAAATATTGTAGTTAAATTGTGTATAAAGTAAACGTTGATAGTTGTATTAGTAAAGAAAAATGATTATTGCTCTTAGTTTAAGTTAACTTTACCTTTAAAACTTCGATACAATTCAGGAAAGGCTCATATTGTACTCAGATTCTCGAAAAGTTAAAGGTATTATCTGCACAATAAAGAAACCTTTTCTGATATTATTTTCTATACAATTTAAACTTTACTATATTATTTGGTTTATATAAAGTTTTTTGTTGGCCTCCATGACTTTGAAGTACAGAATTATAGCTGTGGTAACTATCAATTTTTATGTATTGTACCATCGCGAACCATGAACAGATGTTATTCATTGATAAAATATATGAACCGGTAAATAACAGTATATTTGTAGGGTAGTAAAATACTCACAGCTTATTGATAATATTCATAATTAACTTTAAATACTCAGGAGACTCTATTTCTTATCTTGTTTTTTGTTGAGTTAAAATAAGTTTTATCGAATATTGTTACTTTGGAATTTCAAAGATAGCCTAATAATTTAAAACGTGAGTCATAGAGAGGTAAAGTGATTAATGTGATTGAAATCCATAATAAAAAAGGGAATATTGTTGCTTTTCATTATACTGTCACTATAAGGATAACCGGGCTAACAAAAACCTTATCAAGGCCAGTCTATCCTTTTAACAAACTATGTCTAAGTTGTTTTTATAGGAAATAACATTTGATAGTATAAACTTTTAGGTAAACTATTCAATTCTGTTTTTTTCCTGATTCTGAATGTATAAAATACACAGTATTGATGTGCTTCTTTGAATGTCAGTATATGACTCATTCTTTTGTGCAGTCAATTTGCAATTAGTGTTTATCATAAATTCTATTGTAAGATGTTGTTACCCCAGTTTGGAGTTATCTGTTCTAGGTGAGATTTTATGTTTTCAGCTCTTTGTTGGTATTACCTGGATTCATGTAATTTATCTGAGTTGGCGGTTATCCCAAATAGTTAAAAGTGATGCCTCTCACAGCTGATGTTGCTGCCCAGCAAGTCCAAGTTAGTTTTATATTATTGATGTTTATTTTAACCTTTTAATTATTTATATGAATATTGTAGTATTAGTTCCTAGTATGTACGGGTGAAAATACTGCTCTGGATGGGTAAAGGTTAATAATGTAATATCACATCTGTGCCTGCAAAATGTAACAAATAGGGATCTGAGTTTTCAGTTAGAATAAAGTAAATGATTTTATATACCATACAAATGATTTCTAAATGCAAAATAGTGTATAAGATTTCTTGGGCCACTTTTGGTTGATATCTTGGTCTTAAGCTTTATTATTTCTTTTAATTGTATCAAATTATACCTTTAATTTTTTTTTTAATATGTTTCTTGTGTTTTGTGGGTGTAGTAGTGCAGTGGCTGTAAGCACTATAATTTAGTTGAAAGGTGGTAAATATAATCTTCTAAAAGTAGTCTATGTTTTGTGTGATTGTCTAGTTTCTATAAAATTTTTGAATATCAACATTTATGCATCTGCTATTTGGTATAAGCAGCTAAGGAAAAATAATATTTGATATATAAATTATTTGTTAGATTATTGTTTTTTTTTTTCTTTTATTAGATGGTGTATTTCAGATTAAGAGTAATTACGTAATTAATACTGACTACAATGGAGAGTCTCATGTCAATAAAAATCTAATACCTTTAAACGAGCAATTCTTGTATCTTTTTATATTTGTATATATTCAGGATCTCGGAAACGGCGTCATCTATTTCCGTGAAACTTAGTATGTTGGTAGTTTCGGGGACAATAAATCAATCTAGCTAGAAATTATTTTTATTTATAGAAAACTTTTTGTGACTGATTTTTCAGGTAATGAAAAAATATAAATAGAATATACAGGTAAATTTCGCCGCCGCTTTTAAAACAAAAGTAGCTAGCAGATGGAAATCAGTTGCTTCGAAAATCCGTGTAAACCCAGTTCAAAAGTGTTTTTTTTTGTAGAAAATTGCTAATTTTGTGAGGCAAATCTAACAGTTTATTTTAATTTTAAAATGTTTTCTAAAGAACTGAGCTAGGCTCGGTCGCCCAGGTACTGATTTATTAAAAGTGATATGACCTTATTTTCATTTCAGGAGCGATTAAGGTCCTTGCATAGATTGATATATGATATTGAGGCAGAAAGAGCTCGCAATGAACAATGCATTGATTCTATATTGAGGGCAGAAAAAGCTGCAGAATCACCAGCTTCTAATGAGGATTCATCCAGTTCTTCACAAACGGTATCTTTTTCTTTGTATTTGCTGGAAATCAATTGTCACTTCATGATTAATTCACCTGGAAGATGAGAAAATGAGCATGTATAGTATATTACTATAAAAGTTTTCAAAAAATGATTACAAGGTTTGCAGGATCTTTACTCAATTACCATGTAATTACAAAATATCCTGTAATTTTTTATACATAGGCGGCAAATTGTAGGATATGACTAATTTCTTAGATGCAAAATTAAAAAGTCAAAAATGTTTTATATACTAGGATTTCCATGAAACTTTTCTTACAGTTGTCTCAACTAAAGAATTTATACAAGTCTGGTTTGAATGCATCTGAACAAGAGGAAAGGTTACTCCGTGCTGCATTGTCCAGAATCTATGAGATACGCACAATAAAAAATGAGAGACGAATCCAGGTAAATTCTTTTCTTTTTCTTAATCATGTTTGCAATAAAATATTGTTTAATAAATATATATTTCCGTAAGGTACAGCAGGTTCTGAACTTGGTTAACTGTTTAAATTTTAGTGAATTTTTGCAGGAACATAATGCAGACACTTTTTTAAAAATGTTGTGTTTCTTCATTGTACTCATAGTCAGTATTACTAATAGTGATTTTATTGAACGAGGAGCAAGCCAGGACAAGTTTGTTCTCCAGTGAGAACATCTACTTCCAAGCTCCTGTCATTTTACATACAGTTTTGTCAGCCTTACATAACTCTTTTGGATCATTTCAGCTGTTAGAATGTTATGGCGGTTGTCACCCATTTTTCATACTCTAACACACTCATCTGAATCGTTTCCTTGATGGTCTTCATATCAAATTTTTCATGGATCTCATTGTTGGTTATTAACCATGGTGCATTGATATAGTACTTAGAATTGTATTCCGATCTACTGAACAGATTTTGAAAATTCTTATACCAATAGAAAACCACGTTATTTGTGAGGGCTATATAGTAACCTGAAACATAAAAACACTTTTTTACGGTAGTCGGATTTGCAAAGCAAGTCGCAGAAAAAACAGTCATACAAAAACGTGTCTTATGGACTTTGCTTTAAGGATGAGAGATATATGATGAAGTTGTAGAGCTTATTAATGCCTACAAAAAAGTCTGCGACAGAATATGTGTAACTTCAAGCTTTTTTAATTATAGGGCGAGACAACGTCCTCTGTGAGAATTAGCTTTGTAATATTATCATAAGGTTAGGGTTGCTGATGACTCCCACCTATGCAGACTGGTTTAGGATTGAGATTGAGGAAGAGTTTGTCAGTTGAGAGGTAATTTTACGCATAAAAGATGTCATTATGTGTAGTTCGCACATGTTAGGAATTAAATTTTCAAAAAGAGAGTGGGAAAAGCATATGTCTCGCTGTTCGGCACTGCTCCCAGTATACTCAAGGTCTCTAGGGTTAACCCCCTTCTCCACTTTTCTTCATACAAGAAGGTTGCAGATCAAAATTTCAAAGCTTAATAAGAAGTTTAATTTAAAAGGCTACTTAAATCACGGCGGTGTGCTTTTAGGCACGTCATGCTGGTAATAAGGAGACGATTGGATGTGGAGCCCTGATGAAGATGTTATTGAGTGCTGCTCAGACTCTGCCATTGCATGTGGGTCGGGTAGGGGAACGCGCCCCTCCACTGTGCGGTGCAGTACCCGCCGACGCTGGCCACGTGGCTCGAGCTGGTGACGCAGTCGCCGCACTAGTTCGCGTCTCAGAGAAAGAGGAGAACTGGATATTAGCTGAGGTAATCAATTGTAGTAACATTTCAAAATAAACTAAATCCAATTTTACATGTTGCTATTAATGTATATTGTTTTTCAAATTCTTCAATTTTGTACATAGGCATAGGAAGAACATAAAAAGAATTAAAAACTTATGGATGGCAAAATTTGAACTTCGTTATTCGTTCGCAATTGGTGAACCTGTAATTTTAATTAATGTAAATATATTTTGTTAAGTAAGTTTCCGTGTGTAGGTGGTGGGTTGGTTACCAGCTCAAGGCAAATACGAGGTCGATGATATTGATGAGGAACAGAAAAATCGTCATGTGTTGAGTAAACGACGAGTAGTTCCATTGCCGCTGATGCGTGCAGATCCGCGCACTGATGAACACGCCCTATTTCCTAAAGGTACATTATTTTTATGACCACAGTGAAAAAGCAGACTCGAGCTGGGTTGGGTTGGGCATGTTTCATTGTGCGTAATTTGTTTTGTAGCTTATAACAGTTTTGAAATGATAGAGCACATTAAAAAAAGTTCTATTCAACATCTGTAAAGTAGATTTATCATTCATAGAAATAATTGTGGTATTAATATATATATAATTTTTAAGTTTGATCACTTTAATACTAGAAAGATTTGTAAGAGTTGTGTTATATTTTATCTATTATTATCATTATTTTAACTCTAATTTCTTCTTAGTCACTATTTTGTATTTGTAAGTTTTAACATAATTTTAAATGCACTTGTATAAAATAAAAATTTTACATTAGGTGCTGTAGTTATGGCTCTGTACCCACAAACAACTTGTTTCTATCGAGCTGTTGTCAACAGACTCCCGAGCAGTGCTGCTGATCCCTATGAAGTTTTATTTGAGGTAATTTTCTATGTTTATTTTTACTCTATAGACACCATTGACATGTAGTGTGTTTATTATTATCTGTTATTTATTTGGATATCAGAAGTGCATAAAATTAATTGTATGTTCAACAAGAAAGGTTTGTATGAAAGAAAATCGTTGGAAAATGTTTGAAAAAGTGATAAATTTGAATTTTAAAATAGTAAGTAAATGTAGCAGAAGACAGTGGAGAGATCTTCAAAAATATTGACAAAATTGTATCTGACAATACTGTAGCTTCGGTATACTATAGTAATGACTATAGTTACTTCGGGCTAAGGGCACTTTCAGTTTAGATGATTTGTGTGGGACTGCTGCTGTAAAGTCGATACACCGATTTATGAGCTGGTGTCACACGACAGCAATATGATCTAAAACATCTAATTCGGAGCGCGATGCGGTTTGCTTTTTAGTGACGTCCCCCAATACTTGCATTTGGTTGAGCAATTAATTCAGACGAGGAAGGGTTTATGTTGGTTCTGTTCTTAGAAAAAAAAATTGATTACAGAATTAAATGATTACCTGGATAATTCCTTTCATTCGTATTTTTTCAATTTTTATTACATATCTTTTTCCAAGTCTCAAGATTAAAATAATCATCATATTTTAAGTTTCATATAGCGAGTCGGACCTGCATTTCGTCTATAAGTTTTTCTATTTTTGTGTCACCCATAGTAAGAAAGTGGACAGTTATTTATTTTACAACATATAAAAGTCGAAGTACCATCCTCACTAGCAAATCAAGAAAGAGGCACAGTGCAATAGGTGGTGTTGCCGTCCTGCTAACGGACATGCACCGGACTGCTCTCGCCTGTTTTTGGTCTGACACATTTTGTATGAAAAATATAATCGGTCGTGTGCAGTGCGCTAACTGGTCTACTCTTGCGCGGCAGCATTTCGATACCAGCCGGTTGATTCGAAAGTGTCCTAACGCTAATATGCAGCAGAAAATCTTAAAAGAAAAAAAAGATTTGGAAACATTCTTCATTACTGCTGCGCTCCTATTAGCCTTAGCGTGATATTATTAAATGAGCTAGCTATCTAACACTGAAAGAATTTTTCAAATCAGAGCAGTAGTTCCTGAGATTAGCACGTTTAACTAAACAAACCCTCCAGCTTTATAATATTGGTATATGTATAGCCAGCCATACTGTAAAAGGTAAATTTGTGTCTCATTGTGTCGGAGCGAGCAGTTAGTAATAAGCCAATTAGGTACACACTTGGCATATCAGTTTATATAATTATATTTATTTATTGTACGATTACAATTACGAAGAGTACGATTTGATTTTATTTGACATTTTTATATTTTAAAAACTGTCGTTTCAACGTCTCAGGATTCTTCATATGCTGACGGATATTCTCCACCAGAGCGTGTTGCTCAACGGTACGTGATCGCTATCAAGGAAGGCAAGGGACGAGCTACCTGACCCACGCCACGTTCTTCGCTCCATACGCCTCAAACCTTGCCATGATTACAGGCTAAAGCTTAACTGTTGAGGCATATAGCAGTTAACTGAGTTCTTTTGTCAGGCTTTCCATTAAAGCTATTATTATTTGCACCGAATTAACCTAAAAGGGTGTCCTAATTTATTATATGATAAAAAAAATTACAAATATTCAGGGTTGCCAGCAATTTTCTCCTACGTTAACGATTAAATATGTCGTGACTCGTTAGTTCGATAGGTACTTATGTAAAGTGGACAACCCTTTTTTATGTCATCACAAAATTATCTCACTGATTCGATAAAAGTTTATAAAAAGCGATTTTACTTTTGTTAAAGGCAGAGCTTGTAACTAAATGTAATTTGCTATATAGTGAATCCGATATTTAAATTTTGATCTGTAAATATATTAAAATTTCTATAAATATAAAGGTTAACTTCTGCCGACACTGTGCTTGCATCGTTGCGTTTCGTTCGGTCAGTGAGAGCGCCGAAGGCCTACCTCCCTTCCCTGCTCGTTTTCCCTAAACAAAAACTGGCAACGCACTTGCGACTTCACTGGTGTTGCAAGTGTCTACGGACGATGGTGATCACTTAACATCAGGTGACCCATCTGTTTGTTTGCCTCCTGACATAAAAAAAAACATCGGGTTTCAGTATTTTATTAAGTAGATGTCTAAATTATATTTCAGAAGCAGTGTACAAATATGTCGCAAATTGCTAAGTGCTGTATAAGGTTTATTCAATAAAACACAATATCGATTACATTTTATTGTCTTATTATAATAGTAAAATCTACAAATACATGATGATACAATGGTTATGTCTGATATATATACAAGTATAATTGTGATTTAAAATTAAATTGATTGAGTTCTGTTACAGAAAATAAAAATTTTAACGAACCCTTTAAAAAAATATCAACTCCGATTATAAAGTGACGATAAACAAAACATAAGATTTAACTGACGTGTTAAATCCTATTACAATATTCTTTTGAGTTAATTTATATACATGATATAATATTTATATCCGACCAAAGATACACCGACTGCCAACTGACTGGATGAAAAATTCCACGGTGTATTAAAAAAATGGTTAAAATAGTATATTATTTATTCATAATTATGTATCATTGTAGAAGTGGTGTCAAAACCATTTTTATAACGAAATTATGTTAAAATATATTTTCAATTATAGAAATATCAATTGTATTCACTATACATTATTGAGTTGATACAATTTCATATAAAAAAAAAGTCTTACATATATAAAGTTCAAGTTGTTAATCAACACTTCATTCATAGTGAATTCACCAAAAAAAAAATTTTTAATTACACGACTTCTTTAGTTTATTATATTATATTATTTTTTATAATAAACGTGATCGAAGTAACTTCTTATAATATCAATTATCTGCCAAAGACAGTCTCATTAAAATCAGTCTAATCATTTCAGAGATTGGCCAGAATAAACAGGTACGGTGTTATTACAGAAAAAGTTAAATACGTATTTAATATTTGATTTAAAAAGGTTTCGTATTAAACGCACCACGATCGCCCGAGGCAAGTTCGCACTATCTTTCTTTCGCAATCCTAACCTGAAACCTAACCAAAGCGTGACAAAAGAGCAAGCTGGCGAACATTTAGCGAGCGCGGTGCATTTAAAACGTAACCTTTTTAAAGCATGTATTCAACACGTATTTAACTTTTTTGTAATAAAACCGATAGACATTTAGATAGAAATTTGTGTTTTTGTTAAAAGTATCATATATACATACATTTAAATACACTTATAAGAACCTTACAGAGCCTTCAATTATATCATATTTAAATATGAAGTTACACCACCTTTACAATGAATGCTGCATATATGCGCAAGTGTAATATTGAAAATTGATTGTCTTTTTATGTTGATTTAAATAATTAGATGCATTAAAATTTTGTTAACCCTAGGGAATCCTAAATGATTTTATATTTTTTCATATTAACAAGTCAGTCGGTTCAAATCAAGTCTCGGTTTGCCTCCAGTATATCTTTAGATTGATTGATTGGTCTGTTAGATTGGTTCTAAATTACCAAAACAAAATAAAAAGCGTTTCTGCACATTATTAGTATAACGTCGCGAATAAACTTAATAATAAATAAAAGAACAGTTTTTCTATTAATTTACGTCTTCATAATAGAAAAAACCAAATCATATAGACACAGCCTATGAATCAACTTAATAATAAGAAATGAGCATATTTTAAGTTTGGATGTATCAATACTATACATATAATTTAAAAGAAAATGAGATCATTATGCTTATTTCTTCATTCTCCACAGAAATAAGATGTAACTTAAGTGAATTCTATATATTGATATTGGAATCAATCCAGAATTACCAACATTGTGACAGTTAATGATGTGCAAGTCATTATTTTGGATCATAGTAATTCGTTATAGAGTTGTTAGAACATAATTATACCACTTTTGAGAAGGAAACTGCTAGAGAGCTACTTAATCCTGTTTTTTTTTTGTCGGTTCTGAGATTATATCTGTTGCTGATGGAGAAAGGCGTGTGTGTGAAACGAGATTTTACTCTAACATCATTGAAAGGTATATTTATTGATTTATATTTAAAAAAGGCATACTTAATATGTCAATTAATATTTTTTCGTACAGACTAGGCTACTGGCCTTCATGGTTTCACGGGGCTATTTTTGTTTATTTTGTTCTGTGCTTTATTTTATTCTAATACAGTTTATTGAAAAAGGATTTTTGATTTTGGCCCTTTTAACACTGCACTACAAATATAATTATGGGTACAGTTTAAAGCCATTACAATATCCATGTCGATTCAATTTGGATGGATTTAAATTAATTTCGAAGTAATAAAAGAAACTATGTTTTCATTAAGTTACAAATCTTAAAGAGGTCAGGCGGTGAAAATAAATCATTTGTTTTAATTAAATACGATAATCTCTATATAATATAACAAATCCATATCTCTACACATTTTGTGTAAGTAATATTTCAAATTAAATATTGAATTAACATATTTTAAGTGGTACAATTAAGCATATTTTTCAATACATGGTTTTCTTTACATTTGATTATTCCAAGTGCTTTCTAACGGTTCTGCATTTTAGGTATAGCCAATAATACCATGTGGAAAGAATGTCAGCCAAACCTGTATTACACACAAAATGTTAATATTTTGAATTCGTAACTTATCTATATTGAATAAATCGAATGTGGTAGATTTCGATATTATTTATAACTAGCAGGCCCGGTGGACGTTCAAATTATATACCTAAACGTTCCTTGTGAATCACTGTAGGTATTGATGAATACCACATGAAAATTCGTTCAGTAGTTTTTGAGTTTGTCACGAACAGACACACAGAAGCAGTAGCGGTCATTGTTTTATACTATGTAATCATAATGTACTAAGTTACTTAATTTCTAAAATTAAGATTTATGAAAGAAATATTTACTAGTTGTGTGTTCTAGATGCGACCCGCGGCTTGAATTATTACGGCCCGCAGACACCTTTTTTATCTTCTTTTTCCCGAAACTGACGAATTTCGGGCTAAACATGGGCTCGATGATGGGCAGTACCAGTGAAAGTGCATATTCAACAATGAAACTTATAAAATCGAAATACAGGTCTTTATTGACAGATACTTAAACATGCACTGCGTCTAGCTACTACTAATACTGAGGTTCATGTTGATGTTAATAGAATTGTGAAAGACAAATTAATGAAAAAGTAGATAATAAAATAATGATGCCTATTATACCTGTATTTTATTTTTTATAAGTATTTTGCGGCCCCCCAATGTACTATATCATTTTTGTTGGCCCAGAGTCCCATCTAGTTTGGACGGCCCTGTTCTAGACTATTAGTTTGGTGAAGGCCGTAAATGTCACGTCTGTCTGTTTAACCCTTACCTCTATATGGCCTGCCTGTCACTCATCAGCCCCTGCAGTTTCCTCGCGACTCCGGCAGCCGCTAAGCGAGCACGTTTCACAACCTCACCTCCGGTGCTGGTCACAGCGCTCGTCCCATCCAGAGCACGTTTAAGAGTACCCACTTCACAGGACACCAACGAATTTATCGCGTGTAAATCCTACAACCAAACATAACCACACATTTATTCCTATAACCTCAAAGTAGATTAATAGTTAAATTAATATTAATGAGTTTAAAAAAATTGCTCACTGATACGATTTTTTACGTATACAATAAAGAAGGCCCTGCCCGCGACTTCGTCCGCATAGTAATAGTTACTTTGGGCTAACGCTAAAACACAGCGAAAGCTCTCAAGAGGAAAAAAAAACTCCGATTCTTAAACATTCTTCATTGGTGCTCCGCTCTTATTGGTCTTAGCGTGATAATATATAAGCTATAGCCATCCTCGAGAAATGATCTATAACATTGAAAGAATTTTACAAATCGGACCAGTAGTTCCAGAGATTATCCCCTACAACATCACAAACTCAACTTTACCTCTTTATAATATTAGTATAGATTACACATAAACCAAAAAAGGGCCAGACCAAGAGTCTGCAGTATAGAAAAAAAAACTAAAAGTAGTATATTTCTATGCTCTCGGAAGATAATATTTTTTAAATCTCTCACAAATCTTTAAAATATAAATATTTGACTTTATGTAATTATATAACAAAGTCCGAAGAAGAATTATACAAAGAGATAGAAAATAGATGACACTATTAAAACAGGTGTGGAGATAAAGCAGATGAACAAAATAGAACAGTATGTAGATAATAGATAAAATTAACTGCAAGAGTTAATTTAAAAGGGTTACAGATCTACAATTATGAATAAATTAATTAATTGCCTATTAATCACTGGTAATCACTCTTCATTACTTTTGATTGTACTCATCTTCAGGTTCAGTGCCTTCTTCATATTGCCTTATTACTACTATATACTTCCTACCAGAGATAGGCGTATCGGTTACTTTGGTAATCAGTTTAAATCTGATTGAAAGTAATCATGATTACAATAATCTAGACTACATTTAATCATGATTATTGTGTTATCATTAATCGTGATTAAAGTAATCAGTAATCAAGACTATATGATGATTTGTATACAATATTTTAGTATTAGTTTAGACTGAAAGTCTAAAATTCATCAATTATGATGATGAATAATAATAATAAAGCCTTTTATTTTCCGAAAATTTTGACATTAGTATTATGACTAAACTATAAAATATCACGTATTTCGGTGAGCCTAATGACAAAGGCCTCCTCAAACTCTTTCCATTGTTTTCTGTGTGCCGCCACTCTTGTCCAAACGGGTTCTTATGTCATTTTAAAATCGTCTTCCCATCTTTTTGGTTGGCGACCTCTACTTCTCGCGCCATCCCTTGGATACCAAACGGTTACTTTCTTACTCCACTTTTCTTTGTTGTATCGGAACATATGTCCAGTCCACCTCCATTTTAGTTGGTCGATGCGTGTCAGGATATCTGTTAGTTTCTTTCTATGCTTTATATCTGTACTTCTAACTTTATCCATTTGTTTTAGAACTAACTTGCTCCTTTCCATACCTCTCTGACATTTTACTAGGTTGTCCCTTTGGTGTTTTGTCAAAGCCCAGGCTTCACAGCCATATGTCATGCATTCTGATACAGGTATCAAACGTCTTCTTTTTGATTTGAATGCCCAGTTCCTTACTTTTCATAATTTCTTTGAGGGCCCAGTATTTTTTCCACCCAGTTGCAATTCTTTTGTCTATTTCTTTAGAGATTTGGTCTTTTTGCGATATTATCTGGCCCAGATATACATATTCCTCTACATATTGAAGTTTCTGTCCATTGATAGTTATGTCTGTGGGTATTGAGTTTGTCATCATTTTAGTCTTGCTTGAGTTCATTTCCAAACCTACTTCTCTACTTATGTCTGCTAGAGTCTGTATCATGTATTCCAGAGTTAACGGGTTTTCCTCCAAGAGAACTAAGTCATCGGCAAATCTTAGATGATTTAGTTTCGATCCATTTATGTTTAGCCCCATATGCTCCCATTCTGTTTTTCGAAACATTTGTTCTAGTACTGCTGTAAATAGCTTTGGTGAAAGTGGGTCACCTTGCTTTACACCTCTTTTGATTGGAAAAGCATCTCCCATAGATTCCAACCTTATACTAGCTTTATTTGCCTTGTAAATATTTTTGATAAAGTTTACGTAAGTATTTTGGATCCCTTGCTCCTTTAAACTTTGCCATACAAATTCCTGTTTAAGGCTATCAAAAGCCTTAGAGTAATCTATGTATGCCAAGTAAATAGTTTTGTTGTATTCATTGTATTTTTGTATAAGCTGCTTAATTGTATGTATATGATCAATGGTACTGAACTCTTTCTTGAATTCTGCCTGTTCCATGAGTTGGTTTTCGTCGAGCCTTATTGATATTCTATCTAGAATTACTTTAGAGAATACTTTGTATATGTTAGAAATGAGTGATATGGGTCTGTAATTTCCTATATCGTCTTTTGCACCCTTCTCGTATAGAAGTATTATGTGTGATTCTGCCCATTGGTTTGGAATTTTGTAGGTGTATAAAACCTCATTGAAGATCTTTCTTAATATCGGGCTCAGTTCTTTGATTGTTCCTCTCATAAGTTCGTTTGTGATTCTATCTGGACCTGGGGTTTTTTCCATCTTTTGACTTTTTATAGCTTTTTCTGCTTCCGATACTAGTATTTCTGGTATTTCTTCAGTACCTTCTGTCTTCACATATTTCTGTGCATGTTCTCCATCAGGCGGTTGTATGTTTGACTGACATGGGTATAGTGAGCGGTAATAGTTTGTTGCTATAATTTGAATTTTGTTACGAGAAACTATTGGTAAACCTTTGTCTCTTAACTTTGGTATCCATTCTTTTCCCTTTTCTCGAAGTTCCTTGAGCGCTTTTCTTGTGCCTCCCGTTCTGTTAAAGTGTTCCGCTAGGGTTTTAATTCTTCTATTTTTCCTGTCTGTCCTCATATTTTCACGAATCTGTTTACTATGGTTAGATATTTCTTTATGGTTTTCTTTATTCTTTTGTAATAACAGATTTCTTCTCTCTTCAATTAGTTTTAAGGTTTTTTCGCTTAGTGTTCTTTACTCTTGTATGTTGGTATGCTTGCTTGTTCTAATAGCTTATTTTCTACTCTTTTGTACTTTTCATTTAGATCCATATCTGAAGTAACCACTTCTATAAGATCTTCTGTGGTATCGTGTGGGTCCCTTTTCTTACTAGTTTTTTGTAAGTAGCGCATTTGAATTGCTTTTGGCCTAGGCTTTTTTGGTGTACTTCCTTTTAGACAGCTGCGTACCATTCTATGATTGGTATTGAAGTTTAGGTTTTTTACTATTTCTGTGTCGCTAAACAGCCTGACTTTGTTGGTTATTATATAGTCGATTTCGTTTTAACCTTGCCATCTGGAGACTTCCAGATTCATTTATTTTTGGGCTTTTTGCAGAATACAGAATTGAGAAGTGTTAAATTATGCTCGAGCAGAAATTCTACCAGTTTTTCTCCGTTTTTGCTTCTTTTGCCCTTTCCGTATTTTCCCATTATATGTTCTTCCCCAACTATTCGAGCGCCCACTTGAGGCATTGAAGTCTCCCATAAGAACTACATTGTTTTCCAAATATTTCTCTGTTATGACACTTAGTTCGTCGTAAAATTGGTCTATTTCTCTTTTTGTTGCTTGTTCTGTCGGTGAGTAGACTTGGATAACTGTCCAATTTTTGTATGTTTTGGTAAGTTAATATGAATCACCGCTACTCTGTCTGATATTCCTTCAAATCCTGAAATCTGACTTTTGATTTTTAGCTTTACCAAAAATCCTACTCCTCTTTGGCCGGCGACTTCACCATTGTGGTACATAATGTAGTGGCTCCTCTCTTCTATTTCTTCTCCTATTCTACGCATCTCGCTTATTCCCAATATGTCCCATTTGGTTTTCTTGATGGCTAACTCTTAACTCTTGCAAACTTTCTGGTGTTCTCAAGGTTCGTGTGTTTAGTGTACATAGGTATAAATTATTTCCTTTTGTGGCTCTTTTTTAGTATTTGATTTAGTTGGCAATTTTGCTGGAGGGTGGTGGTCGACTTCCCCCACACAGACCAACTGGATTGGGGTGTATTTTTTTGTAGTTTTTCTTGTGAATCTATCTGTTGTTTTATCTAATTTTTGGTTCCGGTCGGAGAAGGCCCTTATTTGTTTTTTTGGCATCTCTGACATCGAGGCGGATCTCTCCCGTGTCACATATGTAAGTAAACTTGGTCTAATTTCTTCCCTTGTGGTACTTAGACATGTGTCCACCTTTTCGGTATTTTCTATAATGAACTTTTTTGAAATGAAGTGTTTGGTGATCCAGTTTTCTCCCTCTTTCTTTTTTCGCGGTTAGAATTTGTTGTTTTTTTTTTACAATGAGCTTATCGTATTTTAAGTACGCTATATTTCCATTTTTTCTTTCTTCTTCCACTTTTGGTTGTAGTTTTTTGCGTATTTCAAGAACTTCTTTTGGGAAGTCTTCTTTTATATATATATACATTTATGGTAAGCTTTCGTTTCTTTCGCAAAATAAGGTGTTTTTTCCAGGTTGTTGTTAGAGATATGATAAGTGGGCGTTTCTTATCAGATTGTGTTCCAATCCTTTGGATGTAACTTATTTCATGACTGTCTAAATGTGTTCCTGAATCCACTATGGTTTCTTTTACAAAATCCACTAGCTCTGTTTCGGTCTTTCCTTTTTCTTCAATGCCAAAAACAATCAAACTATTTCTTCGTTTTTCTTTTTCTAAATATGTTATTTTTTGTTCCAAATTTGTGACTTTGGTTTTGAGTTTATTATTTTCTTCTCTCAGTGTTTTCGACTTTTCATCTAAAGCTTCCATTACACTTTTTGTTATTGTTGTTGTTAATGTTTGTTCGTTAAATTTTTCATTTATTTTGGAGAGTAAGATTTCCATTTGTTTTACCATTTTAGTGTTGGGTTTTTTGTTATTTTTACAATGATAACACTTTTGTATGATGGTAACACTTTTGTTTCTGTAGCGGCATCACTTTCGACAAATGTCGGGCTGTCAATGTCAGGTGTCACTTTGACACTTCTTGTTATTTTAGTTTTGCTCAAATTATAACGTTCAACACTTTGTTTGAAGAAAATCCCACAATTAACTAGTTCTTTCACTTTAATTTTTGCTTGAACAGTATTCTGGTTTGAGCTTCTAAAGATTCTAATGTAATATGAGTTGAAATTGCCACTTTTGTACTGTTAATTTATTAATGTTCGAAGAGTTAAACTTTTATAATTGGGTTAAATTTAAATTGACGACAAACTTTAAATACAGATAAAGTTGATTTACACTATAAAAGTATGTCATATTTTATCATCAATATTCTGATATTCATCACAAAAAGTAACCAAGATTATTTTTTTGATTACTCAAGTTAATCTGTAATGATGATTGAAGATTACAAGATGTAATCGTAATCATTAATCTGATTACAGTATGCCAAATATTGCTTTCTACTATACATTTACTCTACATTTTTCATGATATAAACCAATGATATGGTATTATTACCTTTGCATAGTAGTCCGGTGAAGCTGTAAAGGCCTTCTTACGTCAATAGCATAGTAATTTGGAAAAAAAAAATACCTTTGCAGGACTGCGACTGAATCGGTAAGTAAGGTGGTGTGTGGGTGGTGGAGGGTCAGCGAGGGGCTCCGTTAAGGGCTTCACGTAGAGTTGGTGTCGGTCCGAGACTCGCTGGCCCGCCGGGGAGTACGCTGCATCACCGCGACCAGCTGGCAGCGGAGATAGACTGCATTCCTGGACATATGCATTACACAATGTATGTGTCATTACATTTCGAAATGATCTAAATCAGTGTTTCCCAACCTTTTTTAGGCCATGCCCCCTTAACATTATTAAATTTTTTATGCCACCCCCCACACAGAAATTTAACCTTTAAATATTGTTTTGTTCCCTTAAGAAATATAAATGATATGTTTTACGAAGAAATCACTATGAAATTGTTATCAAAATGTTATAAGTAAAATTTCAAAACATAATGAAAAAGTTACTTAGCGATTTTAATTACCCAGTTAATATTTTGGTAACATCAAATGAAATTATACTTGACATTTACATCATTTTTTTTAACCTGCCTTCTCTGTTAAATTTGTCTCCCATATCTACCACTGCATTTAAATAACCCAAAGCGAAAAGGTTAAAGTTGTGTCGAATCGTTTTTAAATTCCCCCGCCAAGTGAGGCGTTGGGAAACACTGATCTAAATCTAATCTCAGCTGTTCCTAATGTTTACGTCATTCTTCAAGATCTTTAAATTTTTTACAAGTAAAATATGAAGATGTTAAAAAAAACTAAAAACGTTATGGACTGCAAATTTTGAACTTTGTCCTCAGTGTATAAAAACCGAAGATATTAAAAAAAATTTAAACATGTTTTAAGAATGATAAAGCTTACATTCGATTCAAGGTTCAAATAGAACAAATAGTATCTATATGCGAAAATTATACTCACATCTTTATGTTTTCCCGTAAACCGTAGAGCAAAGTTTTGCATACATTGTACATAAACTTTGTTATAAAAATTTATCAAATCACCTCTTTCTGGGGAACCTAAAAATGATAATAATATTCTAAATGAGATATATAAGTTATATTATAAAATTGTGGGTTTGTGTTTGGACAATTGGTGGACATTGTC
>JACEII010000030.1:4029424-4077264 GCA_014332785.1 Antheraea mylitta
AATTATTGCGTATGCCACATAATTCAATATAGTTAAAAACTTAATTTTTACTATAACTCTTTCAAAAGTGTCACACTAAACTACTACAACAGATATGACGTATAAGTATATATATCAATGGCTGCTTATTGAATTAGTATTACGATATTGGTAGTTTTTGACGTTCATAAGCGCCTTATTAGGGCCTAAACTGAATAAAGAATTTTTGATTTTGATAATTCATCGTCCTTTGAATGGAAATGAAGTAATTTTACAGTGTTAACACTTTGTACAAACAACAATTATTTTTATATAATAGTAATTTATACCATAAATTAGTAATATATGTAATAAAAATTGATTTCCTTGCTAACTGTACAAATCTGATAAGTAAAGAATAAAGAGGCACACACGCGATTGTCTTCTATTTGAAATATATTATTGTGTATTTTGTAATAATCAAAATTCTTACATGATAACAGGTATATATTAGGTCTTTACCTATGAAATTGCCATTTTGTATGAAAAAATTTAAACGAATTTTTTTCATGTACTTTTTATTTGTATTAATCGAAGTAATCACCCATGCAATCAATTTCAAAGTCTGTAGGCGCAAGGTCTGGTGAGTAGGGCGGATGACTGAGAACTTCCAACCCCAGTTCTTGCAACTTGGAGACCGCCTGCCGTGCAGTATGAGGTCACACGTTGTCGTGCAAGAGCAGCGGAGACGAGCGATTGACCAATGCTGGTTGGAAATGTGCCAGCTTCTCTATCATTGTGTTCAGTTCTTCACAGTACACATCTGCAGTAATGTTCACCCCGTTTGGTAAGAAGCTGTGATGAATCACACCGGCGCTAGACCACCAAACAGTGACCATCACTTTTCTAGGGGTAAGTTTTCGTTTAGGGCAATGTTTAGGTGCTGAATCAGGATCCAACCAACTTGCTGAGCGCTTGCGGTTGTCAAACAGAATCCATTTTCCATCGCAGGTAACAATACGGTTCAATTCCGACATTTCTGTGTCTGTTGAGCAGTACAAGGCACGTCTCGACGCGTACTTCACGCTGGCGATCATTGAGTTCGTGGGACACCCATTTGTCAAGCTTTTGTACCTTGCCAATTTGACGCAAATGGACCAGTATTGTTTTGACGCTAACGTCGAAAGCTGTTGCTAATTCAGCCGTAGATTGTGTATCATCAGCTTCCACAATCGCCTTTAATTCGTCATTGTCGACCAAAGTCTTCGGACGACCGCGAGGTTCATTTTTCAGGCCGAAATTTCCAGAACGGAAGCGAACAAACCAATAACAGGTGGTGCGTTGGTTTGTAGTGTTAGATCCGTAAATCCGAAGTCGTTAGTGTTGCGTGCCGCTTATGCCTCGTTGCCGCCACGACGGTACTCATATTCCATAATTACTCGAATTTTTAACGTATCCATGATGACAAAAAAGATTGAAATGCGATGAAAGTGTAACACTAATCAATAAAGAAATAACTACTATGGGCAAAGGATTTCCATGTTTTTAAAATAAAATTAATTTGAAATTAGAATTCTTAGCCAAACAAAAGTTATTTTGATTTGAAATGGTCAGTACTGCAGAACGGCAATTTCATAGGTAAAGATCTATTATATGGTGTATAGCAATCAAATGTTTTTTTTTTAAAGTAATACTTCTTTAGACGCGACTAAGAGGTAACTGGACGACAAAGCAACGGAAGTCCGTTACGGCAATATGGCGTCACGTTTCTGTACCATCCGATAATAACTAGATTATTAATTAACCATTAAATCATAATTAATTTAAATCGTTACTTATCATAGTTATCTGTTCGTACTTTTTTTTATATTTTATTTACTTTATTATTACTTTACAACAAAGAGTTGCTAATAATATTTCCTGTGTTATTTAAGTTCCAAATTAGCTGAAAGATGGCACTACAGAAAATGGTTTTGATTTAAATTGTTACTTACTTACATTGAAACCAGATGGCAACATGGTCGGCCGCCCACATATACTAAATTAATTCTATTGTATGATTTTTATTAACTTAATTTTTTTCTTTAATTTTTGATTGATTTGTTTATAAAGTAATTATTGACAAAATCAAAAATATTAAAGTGTGACGGTTACACACATTTAAAAAAAAGCTAAAGGCATGCTGAAGTAATATTGAAATATTATCAGATATTAAACAGGTACTTACTTTCCTAAAAAAGAGATTTAACGAATTATTTTTTTTAGGTGTTGACGTCGGTGTAGTTTCTCCATTTGATGTATTCTGTGATGATTGCGTAGTTTCAGACTCTTTTGCTGCAGTGTTGTTCGCTGGCACTAGGACAATAGACAATTATTACTATGTATAAAAAAATATAATTACTATCTAAAATATATTTTTTTTTTTACCTAATAGTGATTGCCCAGGTTTGATAGGGTCTTTGAATAATTGTTTTTTAGCTTGTTCAGCCATCGGCGGGTGGAAACGATCGAACGAAGCTGACGTTGGTGATTGAAGTCCATCTATACAAAATAATAAGTAATCACTTAGTCAATACATTCAGACTTTTTCAGTATTATTAGGTACAAAAAATTACATACTACTTCTGCGATATGGGGAATCATGAACTGATACATCTGAGGATGCCGGTACTGGTGTTTTATTAAGTTGGTCCCATAACGGACTATCAGATGTCCAAACAAGAGATTCCAGTACTTCTTCTTCCACCTGTAGAGGAGATATTAATCAAAGTCTTAATTAAAATAATGAACATCCATGAAAAAAATTTAAGGGACTGTTTTTTGGACTAATCTATACTAATATTATAAAGCTGGAGTGTTTGTTACAATGCACTAATCTTAAGAAATACTGGCCTTATTTGATAAAATTCTTCCAGTGTTTGATAGCTTATTTATTGAGGAATGCTATATATCATCACACTAAGACCAATAGGAGCAGAGTAACAATGAACAACGTTTCCAAATCAGAGTACTTTTCCATTTGAGAGCTACCGTTGCATGTTAGCGCTAGCTCAAAAAAACTGCTCCACGTGGATGTAGTCCCGGGCAGAAACTAGTGTCTAAAAATGCTAATCTTCAAACTCTTATTTGTATATAGCGTACTTTCCTGAGTATGAAATAGGCTAAATATCATTATATCTTCCCATAAGGGCTAAATAATAATGAATTGAAAAAAAAAACACAAAATTAAATGATTTCAGGATGAGCATTAACTAACTTTATAATATGTATGTTAGGAAAATATAGATTATTTCAGCTTTTTAAGGAAAAGTAAAAAAAGTTTTTATATATTGTTTAAGATTTTGACTTATAGCGGTTCAAATAACCAGTTTATTTTTTTGTGTACTACGTAATTTTTTGTATAAAAAAAATATTACTTACAGCATTAAGGTGCTTAATGACATCTCTGCTAAGTTTGTCCACAACTGCCTGGACGACTAATTCAATGATTTTGTAGAAATGAAAAGCACTTAGTCCGTAGATTTGTAGAACTCGGGGAAATTTGAATGAGTGAACTCCATAAGCGTGTAGTACTATTTCAGTGCAACAAGCATATACTGTTAGTTGATATGTCTCTTGTGTCAACAACATCTGTAAACATGAAAAATGTTTTTATTATAAACAGAAAATCTAAAAATGAATCATTGTGGGACATCTGACTAATGTGATATATCCAAATTTATTGTTATTATAAGACACTTAAATATTTTTTTGGACTAATAAAAATTATACATAAATAATAACAATCACTTGCATACCCGCTAATTACTGCAAATAAGTAACATACAATAACAACAGATTATACATTTTTCATAAGATTTGGTTATAAATAACATTATATAAATACATTTGAAAACAACAAAAAATATTAAACATTTATATCACATAAAGTAGTACGAAAAATGAGCGTATAGATGGCGTTAAACTAAATTTCGCAGTTACGTCTTTCCTTGTGCCAGTATGTACATTCTATTTACTTACAAAAAAGATAATCAAACTTTTTTTTAATAGTCAAGACTTTCAAATGCAGCCTTAATTTATTCCATAATATAGAAAAGTCTTAAATCATTTTTAGCAAGGTTTTAGCCTGGCATGAAGCAGTTCTTCTAATTTATTAATAATTTTGTACTATTTGATTCTATATTTTGTAATATTGGTGGTATTTTACGTAATATATTTTGTAAGGTGAGTGGATGGAATATAATACTATGGAGGATGAATGCTGAGATGCTACAAAAACTCCCTGGAAAGTTCTAACAAGGGAGCCACCATCTTGTTAGAATATTGAAATTATCGCAAGACACTTTTAATAATATTACTTACTCGAAAATGGTCGTAATTATCTGGAAGTTTGGTTAGTGTAAAGAAAACAAAAAAATCTTAAATATTTTGTAAATAATTACATAAGAATTATATTATTTATTCTTATACAAATGGTTATACTCACTTTTAGCGATACCTTTGGTTTCTTCCTGTGCTCCTCTCTGATTATATGTTCAAATACTTTATAATATAAACATGTGACCATGTTGCAGCGGAATGTGATAGTTTCATTGTTTGGGCTTCCATTGGCTGCTCTTAAACTATTTGCGAATTGCTCTGTCCAATTATTGCAGGGTTGGACTACATTATTATCTATAATTTCGTCACTCACACCACAGTCACTGTAACAAATTCAAATAAACCTATAATACTAAACAGGAGTTTTTGGCAGGATTTTAGTCTATCATATAGTAGATTTTATATTTTATTTATAATCTGGTGTTATTTGACTCTATATTTTATAAATTTGGTGGTGTTTTACGTAATATAATTAGTTTATTGTGCAAAAGTTAAATGAATGAAAAATAATACCAATGACTGAAATTCTGAAATGCTACTGAAACTCCCTGGAAGGTTCTAACAAGGGCGCCACCATCTTGTTAGAATATTGAAATAATCACAAGCTTGTAATATTATTAACTACACGACAATAGCAGTAATAATCTGAAAGATTGGTTGCCAAAAATAAAGTAAAAAAAAAAAACAAACTAAACAGCGATGTAATAGATTGAAATATATAAATAGGAGAATAACAAGTACACAAACTCTTGAGAGATAATAAATTTCATTACTTAACCAAAAGTGTAGTCTATCGTTTTGTATTTAACTTGTAGTATCAAATAATATTATTGATTCTACTTATGTATAGTCCCAATAGATATATGGTAGTAGGATATAATTATATGATTTCACTAATAGCATCATTTATTTCACAAACTTATTTGTTATTGTGGTTGTCCAGACGGTAGTCGAAAAGCGATCATAATGACGGGTACACTCTTTCTTCATATGTTATTTTAGATATACAGTATAATCTCAGTAATCCGGTACTAAACGGAGGGTGCTGGATTATTGGAATGTTCGGAATACTGAATTATAGTGAAAAACTTATAGGTAATGAATAAAATAATGCATTTCATAGAGAGAATAAATGTGTGTAATGTATTAAATTAACAAGTACATATGTAATTACGTAGTTTTAAAATATGTAATCCTTAATTGAGGTCTGCTTTCGTGCAACTTGTACTCCTTGCTTAAAAACCTTTTCTCGCATGTTGCGAAGAATTATTGCTGGATTATTGGACGTGCCAATCTATCGAAGTGCCGGATTAATGAGATTATACTGTCTTATATTGTAGAGACATTCTAGATCAGACAATAAGAGAAATAGAGAAATAAAGGAAAAATATCGTTTTCCAAAATTTTGATAATATTAATGAATTTCAATATCTACTAAAATAAAAATAAAGAAAATAAGTTGATAAACAGAGGTGGGAGATGTACTTCACTGATTTATCTCTGCCTATTTATATATCTATACTAACTATACTAATATTATAAAGCTAAAGAGTTTCTTTGCTTGAACATGCTAATCTCAGGAACTACTGGTCTGATTTGAAAAATTCTTTCTGTGTTAGGTAGCTTATTTATCAAAAAAGGGCATAAGCTATATATCATCACGCGACGATCAATAAGAGCGGAACACTAATAAAGAATGTTTTAAAGTAGTTTCTTTTTCCTTTTGAGAGTTTCTGCAGTGTGTTAGCGTTAGCCCAAAGAAACTATTCCACTTGGACGAAGTCGCGGGCTGAAGCTAGTAGGTTATATTGTTTAAAATGGTGTGTATGTAATAATGAACTTACGCGAAGAGCCTAAGCAAATGTTGTGAGGGCTGAGGTTTAGCTTGACGTAAAAATGCAGCGAGACGGGCTAGACTGTTCTTCGCTTCAGATACAGGCGTCAAGAGTTCAGCACGACGAGCCAAGTACCGACGTCCAGTAAGAGGAGTGTCTGGACAAGCACGACCGCTCTAAAATTTAAAATAATTCTTTAGGTTATATACTTCTATCCATAAACTTTGTATTCCTATATGTTCTACATCACATCTACATAATTATATTAAATAACAATGGAAGCCCCATAAATTTAGTGCAAAGAGTTCATATCATGGTTATCATACTCTAAGTAGCATATTTACGAATCTCTGTGTATTTTTCAACTTTTCAATGCCAAATTAATGATTTTGGTCTAAGTTAATTTAGACGCATAATCTATAAACACAGGTTATCACTTTAATTTTAGGGTAGTCGTTTATATTTATATGATTATATTTACTAAGCATAGACGTACATGCATATAAATCTAGACAATATAGCAGACAAAAAAATCTATTAATTTGTAATTTGTTGCTTTTGTAAAGTTGGGTGCCTTGTAAAAAAAATCAATGGTATTCAAATTTGGTATAGATACGTCCCTAAATGTAATATAAATAGGTTATCGTAAATCCGCCTCATGATATGATGGCAGAGCTATTTTAAATCCACTTGGCTGACTAGCACTGCCAAGTTGAAAATCTGTTCCTAGACACTTTTTGGGGTGTTACGGCAAATGCACTTGAGAGTCATTTTCTCTAAGTGTAGCGTGTTTACTATCCTGACCATATTGTCATTTAATATCATGTGAACTTTTGGTCGAATGCTAAAACCTATATGCTAAAGCGTATAAAAAGAAATTAAAAGTATATATGTCCTAATTTTTTTTTAGTTAATAAGAAATGAATTGTTATTTAATTGGATTAGCATGTTTAATTAGTAACATCGCAACGTGTTCTTAAATTAACATACGAATACTATATACTTTAATGTCATTTTTCATAATGTATTTAAAGTACATATGTCCGCCACTCTATGTGCGTTTGTTATTAATTGTTGTAATAAATAGTAGCATTACAGTATATATATATTGTCTTCAAAAATCTACTCATGCCAATTTTCATAATGTAAATCTGATCAATATTCAATGTTTTCAATTTTACGTAATATATTTTTCGTTGAATGTTATAAATAAATTCCTACTCACAGGTCCAAATGTTGCAATAACTTGAGATATTTCGTCTCCCGACACTTTATTTCGAATGCCAATTTGTTCATTAGCATGTTCGCCTGAAAACAATTAAAATAGGAATAAAAAACTGCAGTACTATGTATAATACGTAGAATAAAGTAGGCTAAATTAAGAACATAATAACATACAAGTGTTTTTATGTACTTAACTGTATTTTTATTTTAACATGTCTACTGTTTTTTTTTTTAATTAACTGTTTTGAGTATGATTGACAAAAGAATGTGTAATGCCCAACTTTATAGATATTTCACATTATAGTAATCTGTCTTGTAAATGGTAATTTAAATTAAAATAATTATTCATAAACAATTAAGGACAATGACACATATATATTTAGACAAGTAGTTTAGGAAAGAAATTAGGTCAAGAAAGGGAATAATTGGATATAAATGTCATGAGGTGGCATGAACTTTTGTCAATGTATAATGTATAGTTACAGTAAACAAAATGATAAATTATACCCATTATGAGTGCATTACTCAAAAACTTCTGGATAAACTTTGATCAATTTAAAAATATATATCACAATAGTTTAATTTAATATAAAGTTATTATTAATTAAAAGTTATTATTAAAAGTGTTAAAAAAAACTTAAATACTTGCTTTAAAAAGATTTAGTACTAGACGCACCGCGCTCGCCCGAGGCAAGTTCGCGATATACTTTTCTCGCAAGTCTAACCTAACCAAAGCGAGACAAAAGAGCAAGGTGGTGAACATTCAGTGAGCGAGGTGCATTTAAAACGTAACCTTTTTAAAGCAAGTATTCAATACGTATTTAACTTTTTTGTAAAAACATCACACATGTTCAGCTAAGATGTTTTCTTGCCAAGGAGAAATGGGTCAAGGGGTTGCGCTGCATTGGTTTTTTTTCTTTGACATATATTTTAAGACAATAAACAACCCAAATGAAGTCGTAGGAATCAGATAGTACCAATAAAATGTAGATAGGGGTAGATAAAACATAGCTATTATTTATGTACACAATGTACATTATGCTTACATAAATTACAAAATCACATATAAAAATGTTATATTTCACAGGTTCTTGATAACTCAACTGAGAGAATGAAATTATTCATATTTTCTTATTTGTGGAACTGTTATTAAAATAACAAAGACAGCTTTTCTTGTTGGACATAATATATATTAGTAGTGACTGTCAGATATATGGACAACTGTCTGGGTGTCTAAATTTTCGATAAACGATAGTGATCCTAAAATACTGGATCCAAAAAAAAAAAAAAATACATATCAATCAATCAAACAAATTTTAATAACTAAATGTAATAAGTAACAGATTCTACTTATTATGTTTATTTTAGTTGTAGTTTTAGTACAGTAGCCATTAAAACTATATTAATAAATTACCTTCACAACAAAGAAAACACTTTAAAATTGGATTGATATAGAACTTAGACATTTCTGACAAGATTATAATTAAATGTCATATATACACTGTCAATAACAAATTTAATATTTATGACTAAGAAGAACTGTTGCAAAATAACATATGAGGACTCACCTAAAAATATTCTCTCATCAAATTCACCAACACTTAGTACATATGTCTCGTATAAATTATTCAATGATTTAAGATTTTGATCAAAATATCCAACATCCAATATTCCTATTTGCTCATAGTTACCTTTAAGAATCTAAAAACATAACACATAAATTATATGATATTGAAATATCAATTATAAATGAAAAAAAAAAAAAAACATGTAATGTTGAGAAGCTTACACTAATACCATATTGATTTGATGTCCACAAAGCCACAAATGTAGTACCATGAAGTATTTTAATAATTAGTATTTATAGTTAAAATCTATATCTATACACATAATAAGAATGTAAGTCTAATGTGTCTGTTGTTTTTTGTAATAAAAACTGTTGCAGGCATCTTGGAATAAATAATATAATACATTTCAATCATTTTTAGAAATGTTTGTCTGACTGCATGTATGAACACGCATCACTCATAAAGCATATCCTCAAGTAAGATTTGGTCTTAATTTCATTATAATTGGTTCACTCTATCAAAGTTTATTGAATTTGATATGATGACAGGATTTAAGACGAGAGAAAAGCAGAAGTAAAGAGACAATACAATCAGATGATTTTATTAGTCCTTTTTTTACATTAAGTTCCATGCTGTTGGAATCATGGGCATAGCTAGTCCTAAATAATATTATATAATGCGAAGTGAGTGTGTTAAAATCAAAAATTGTTAATTCAGTTTAGGCCCTAATAAGGCGCTTATAAACGTCAAAAACTATCACCGGTTCGGAAAACAACCCAGCCATCGAGAAGAACCGGCAAGAAACTTGATCTATTTTTTTTTTGTGTCAAACCTTCTCTTAGCTATTTAACCGTTCATTATAAAATTTTAGTACAGAGAAGCATGTGTATGCCCTTCTATAATTTCTGAAAAAAATACTGTTCTGGAAAGATAAATCAAACCTATATTTAGGTGTGCGAAGGTGCATTCAAAGTTTCTCACTATATTTTTGTTTCAATACTTTTACTACATACACTAATAATTGTTTTCGTTCAAAATAGCATGTTGCAACTTTGCTATATAATTTCACTAGCTTCTGCCCGCGACTTTGTGAGTATGGAATAGTTACTTTGGGCTAACACTAACACACAGCAGATGCTCTCAAAAGTAATAGAAAACTCGATTTTGAAACTTTTTTCCTAAGTGTTCCGTTCCTATTGCTCTTAGTATGATCATATAACCATCCCATCCTTGATAAATAATCTACCTAACACTGAAAGAATTCTTCAAATCATACCAGTAATTCCTGAGATTAGCATGTTAAAACAGACTCTTCAGCTTTATAATATTAAGTATAGATAATGGGTGGGTACTCTTAACTATTTAAAAAATTTAAGAAACTTAAGCAATAGTGTTAATTTTAAATTACATTATAATTAAAGTTTATGCTGTTCTTGATTTAACAATTAATTGAACTTCAATATTTCTCAGTTATTATCTAAACATTTAATTAATTTTTTTTAAATAACAATCTATTTACTTCTAATTATATATTTATTTCTACTTTTTTAATAAGCACTTTAAAACTATTGACAAAGAATTAATTACTTACCCCTTTCTCAAAGAAAGACCTAATAACAGGCCTCCAGCTGTACTCTTTCATAGTAGTAGCTTCTTTTGACAAACCATCCTTTATTTCACAAAGTGTTGATATAATGCAAGGTGGTTTTAGTGGTAATTTAAAATCATCTTTCTGCCAATCAATTGGTAAACCTAAAAATAAAATTGATTAGTAAGATTTTTTTAATAAACAACATATTATGCTGTTAAGGTAATTAAAACATGCAATAATAATTTTAAATTCATAATTTACTACCAAGAAAGTTTGTTTTTTTTTTTTTTTTGAATAAATATGTTAGTAAGGTCAAAGCTTATTGATTATTAAATGTTGTCCCACATAAGGTTGTATTAATAAAAACCTCAAACTTTAAACTTTGTTTACATAACTAACTAAGATGCCAATTAAAATAAAATTATTATATAAAAGTCCAATAACAAAAGTGGCAAAATCTATTGAATGAAGATATTGTTTTTTTTTCCAAGGACTATGTGGAATTGTAACATTAAATATGAAGCAATTTAAATAGCATATAAGGAAATAACATGTCAATTAGAATAAAAGTATTACAGTCAAAATCTATTATAGCTACATCAAAGGTACTACTCATATCTAGTTGTAAAAACCAATAGTCATAACAACAATTGATGTTTTTGAGATAAAGCATTTAGCCAGGCGCTTTGGTCTGGGTCAATATATTGTTCTAAATAATATCGCCATAAAAGGCTTTGACTGTATATCGAAGTCCAATAACAAAAGTGACAGAGTCTATGTAATGACAGCATTTTTTTCCTCAATATATCTAATAAATAAACTTTAAAATTATGATTTAAAATTATTGCAATTTTCATTTTGCATATAAAAATGAATGAATGAAGTATTGAGCAACCACACTTTTAGTATTGTTTATTTTTAGCAAATTTGTTTTATCCTGTGGACTCTTTGCTATTAGACTCCTCATTAGGATATTAACCTTTAAATGTTGCATTGATTAAATCAGTCCTATGAGCCATAAATGCATTCGCAAATACATAATCCAAACATGATAGTAGAATGTGATACATATCAACCAAATCATTAGCTGAATTGTGGAACTCCCCTTTAACACATATATACAAACACCAAGTAAACTCAAATAAGGCATTTGTAGAGCATGGTAGTAATCTGAAACGGAATATAATATTTTTTATATATGCATTTGTTTAAAAATTGGTCATGGTTTAACAGAGTTTAATAAATTCCAAACTTTTTAAATAACCACTATGAAGGTTGTGAACACAGAACTCTAAGGTTGTGAATTTAGGTTGTAATGTTTCTGATGGAGGCTTTTAAGCTATCCAATTTACCATAGCTTGTCACTAAGTGACATTTAGCCTATATTTTGGTGTTATTTAATTTAATGTAAATAAATGTTAATACTGTTGACAGTTACATATATGAAAAAGTAATATACAAATGTGTTGATTTAAAAAAGTCAATATGGAATAATTCACACATATTGGTTTTTAGGATTTCGTTATTATAATTATTATTATATTGAGATGTTATTAAAGACTTACTTTATATTTTGACACACATTTTTAGAAGAGAAGGTCCTAATTAACTATTATTAAATGAGGCAATTTATTAACACATTATATTGCATATTTTGTTTACATTATTATTTAAACAAAAACAATGTATCAATCATATGTGGATATATTAATTATATATAATACATATTATTTAATTATGCTGCATTTATATAGCAATTAATGATTGATAATGATTTGTCATTATATTTTTTTTGTGTCATAAGAAAAGTGTTAAATATTTAAGTACAATAGATTTACAATTAAAAACAACTTAAAATATAAGGACTTACTTTGGTCTACGTTTTGAGTGTGATTTTAATGGTTCACTTGTTAATCCAGTAAATATCTCTTGGAAAATAGGTTGAAATTTTCTAAACAGCACAGAGGACACAGCAAACTTATGTTCTAAACGAGATATCCTTTCTTTGAAATCAGTCGGCATTGATGCCATCTCCATCCAATTTTTTATTTTATTAAAAAACTGAATCAAACTGTGGATTTAAAATCTATATAAATTACAAATTTACAAGATTAAATGTGCTTTAACTATATAATAATACATAGATACTGCTACTACATATATATTCTATAGTTTAGAAATATGTTTATAGAAGGCAATTTATGGAACTAGACACGAAATTCTAGAGTATCCTTTCACTAATAGAAGGATATGTTATGATTGATGGGTTACAGGTTACATATTATTCTTCATACTGTAATTAATATATATAGGCATTGACAATTGCTAACTTAATTTTTTTTTTTTTTTATATCAAAGGAGGCAAACGAACTGTTGGGTCACGTGATGTTAAGTGATCATCAGGGACATCGCAAGTGCATTACCAGCCTGTACATGAGAGAAGGGGGAGGGGTAGGAAAGGGAAAGAGGAAGGGACCTGGGCCTCCGGCTCTCTCACTGACCGAACGAAACTCAACAATGCAAGCACTGTTATTTCACGTCGGTTATCTGTGAGAGGGGTGGTACTACCCTGGAGGAGCCGGCCCATTCATGCTAAAACCAAAAATAGATTCAGGGGGGCTCTACCACCTACATAATACATAATAATATAAATTAAATTATATACTTAATGTATATTTATAGATATAATTATAAATTCTCTAAAATATCATTCATTTTATAATGAAAAACTATCTATAGTGTACAAAATAGTTCAATTTGGTTGGTTTACCACAAAACTATTTATTTGTTCTCTTCCCTCGGTTAAAAAAAATACTTAGTTCCTAGAAATCTGTTATAAAGAGTTTACAAAGTAATACTTAATGTTTAGTAAAATTCTTAGACTATAAACAAATCACATAATAAATATTGTAATAATCACCTTATGTTACATAACCTCAACAATTTTGTAAGACTGACACAGTTGCCTTCTACTGCTTTTCCTGACTGTAGTGTTGGAGTTACGGATGTACGACATGCCACATATAATGCACAAGCCATCCAATGAAGAAGATCTCCCTATGATTGATTACAAAAAGTCTTGTGTCATGGTCAAGAGTTATTCAGTACAAATGAGAAGATATCATTTAAAATTGTCACAAATTACTATTACAATTTATAAATCTATCGATCTAATAGCGTCTTAATAACAGTAAAAACAAGTAGTTCATTCAATGACAATTATATAGCTGGAATATCTTGGTAAATATTTATATGTATATATATATTTTTTTTAATGTTAATAAAAAATCAAAATACACAAGCAACTTACATCTAAAGTATAGTTTCGCTTGATTTCTAAAAATGAATCTTTCGACTTTTTTGCAGCAGCAGTATCTACGTTCAATTTTGAGCAAAGATTGTCCAGTTCTTCGATCCAGCTTTCATCTTGTTTCGGCATTGTTTTTTCACTGTTTGATTATGTTACTAGATTTTATATACGAGATAAAGATAAAATAAAATACATCAGTAAATGTTACAAACTTATCCCAGTTTTGACAATTATGACAGATCATTGGCGGGAAGGAACACACCTTTCCCTCCCACGCGTAAGAGATGCAACACTTCAAGTTTCAAGTAACAACAAAGGTGAATAATAACCATGGACAATAGCACTTGTAACAACACCGGTAAAATTTTGCTAATAATAGCAAAATCATATATTTTTACTATATAAATATAAAAAACAATACATTTTATTACAAAATATATAATAGCTATATAAATATATAAAAGCTATGTATTTCTGCGATATTACAGAGAAACAACTAGCGACACGTCCTGGCTTCGTAAACGGCGTAATATGTGATTTTATAAGTCTTTAAACGATTTAGATCCGTTTATAGGCATTTTGATATTTGTGGTTTTTGAAAGTCATAGAAACTACATAAGATTCGTCACAAAAACTTCTTTTTTGCAAACTAATTTGATGACGGTATCTTCCAAAATGTTTATAGAAATAATAAAGTTAAAAGTAAATTTCTCAATTAATTTACATTATAATAAACGTCTAATATGACTTAGACATTTAATCACAATATATTTATTAAAATAGCGTCGCAAAAAATCAAATAATATGTACTTCAATATAAAATAATCAATAATTTTTCGGGAGAAATTCTGCAAAACGATAGTGAAAACTGTATCAAAGTCCGTTGCAAAGCTTAAAAGAAATGAGAGAAAAGTGACATTTTTATTTATAGATTATACTCTATTAAACATTATTATATTCATATTTCACCATGTATAATTTATGTTAAATAGTCTTTGAAATTTATTATAAATACTGCGTATTTAAATCTAACTACAACTTATGTTATTTTAGAAATTGTAACTATGATCAATAATTAAAGATTCAATGTTAAATTACGTTATTAAATTTACATTTTATATAAGCTCAGAAGTATGTAAAGTAATTTTATAATTCTATGATACTAAGTAAGTAGAAGTAAAATTATTTTATAGATCAGGTAATATAAGAATTTCTCAAGAATGAATTGCACTATTTTTTTTCGCTAAACCGAATCATAATCTCTCTCTAAATCATATTTTAAAAAATATATGGTATAATGAACTTCAGTAAGTTATAAAGTATATATATAAGTAACTAAATTAATAAAACACACACATTCACATTTGGTTAATAGATACCATTGGCAATATAGTAAAATTACAATATCCTAAACAATTAAATTTTAAATGCAATAGCTGGGGAATCGTAACAACAAAGAATCTGCAAAAGGTAATGACTGGATAGATGAAGTGTTTTCTTCCTTGGTGTTGATAATAGGTATACCCTCTATGGGCGCGTTCCAGTAGAAGCTCACAACGCTCACAACGCCCTTTTCGCCGTTCCACTAAACAACCGCGAGCGTTACGATCGTAAGAGCTAGTGGAACGCATTTGTGAGCGTTTTAAGCGTTCAGATAAATAATAAAAATGGCGATCTAGAAAAAATAAAACAAAAGCTTTGAGAGGTTAGTTACACTTTGTAAGTCTTAACAGTAAATTCATATAATTATTAAATCCATTTAAGTATATCAAAGAAACAATGTATAATTCAATTTTTTTATTTTAATTATCATAAGTGAGCGTGAGCGTTGTGAGCTTCTAGTAGAACGTAGTCTATATAAATCAGTGGTGACACTGCCGGCGATAGTCTATAAACAATAAAAATAGAATTATTCTGCTCTGTGGAAAATGTAAAGAAATAAACTAATCTGTCAAAAATTACAATTTTCACTCTATGTAGGTATTTAATTTGTAAATATTTTGATGACACAAAATAATACTATTATAATGAATTTCTATCGCTTCTATCAGTTATCCTGCGTTTCGTTCAGCATAAGAAAGCAAGGTGTCAAACTTTGTAACATGGTTAGCCCAAAAATAAAAAAGTATGTATACGGCATATTTCTTTTATATTTGTTATTTAGAAACAGTAAGTGATAATTTAATTTTAAATAGACAGTGGTATCCTGCACAGCTGCCTGAAGTCAATGCAATGCCTAGTATAAAAAGTTTAACAAAAACAAAATTTGTACCGGGCAACAGTGGTATTCGCAGAATGGCAATGCTAAATAAAATGTTCATGAAGCAAATAACAGATCTGATGTCCACTGGTACAGTTTCAATGGATATTGTCGGACGAGGTATAGAGATTTCTAAAGTGAGTGTTCTGGATTGATTCTTCATATAAGTTCCATAAAGTGATAGGTGCTGAAGTAAATTGTAAAAAATTATATAAATATGTGGAATCAAAGTGATTTCATTAGTATTGTCAACTTAAAGTTGTCTACAATTACTTAAAGATGTTTAAATTTTACTAAGATTGTGAATGAAAAAAAAATTTTTTAATTGCCTAATTATATTTTAGCCCTACTCTGCCACTTCTAATTGTATACTACTCATATATTACAATATCCATATATATCTATCTCCTTATTTGTGCCTTATGTATTCTTATAATATTCATCTAAATGAAATGCAACTCTGTTGCACTCGTGTGTGCACATCCTTAAGAGATTCTAAATTTTTTAGAATCTACAATTGCAGGCATTCAAGTAATTTTATTTCAGAGATAAAATAAATGAAGCTTAAACAACATGTAATATTTTAATAATACATGAAACAGATATCTTGGAGTTGTGTTATGAAGCTAAATTTACAGTACTTGATAAGAAAACTGGATAAGAATATAAATCTCTTTACAATAGTTGGCTTTAAACTCTTATTAATTTTCTAATTATGTCCCCTTATATAGAAGTACAGGTGTATGCTATTTCATCACCTGAACAAGGATAACTTAACTAAATAATTAAACATTTAAACTTTTATAAAATATGAAAGTTAAATTGATTAGTAAAATGTTTAAAATAAGCATATACAGTAGATTAAGCAAATTTCTTTGTGGATATTTTTTTTCTTTGTACTGACTAAGCTATTGACCTGGCAAGGCTTTTACTACTACATCAGACTAGAAACTCTATGGATGGTGTTTTTATCATGAATGCAGTACTTTATTAGTGATGTATGTTCAAACAAACAGACAGACAGACAGTAATTTCTAAAAGTCATTGAAATGTATTTTATTACTTATTCCTAGACACCTGCAACAATTTTTATACAAAGTTCTAAAAGTATTTACATGTTAGATTATCATTATTATTATATGTATAGAAGACATAGATAATCACTCGAATAATATTAGATGTAGGCTTCATTATTGCCACCAAAATTAATGAACTATGAATTATTATGTTCTATTTAATTGTACAACATTGTTGCCAGGTCCAAGTATCTCCAGACTTCAAAACAATCAATGTATTTTGGGTATGTAAGGGACATACTTCAGATGAAGAAACTGAAAAGATGCTTAATAAGACTGCAGGAGCATTGAGGCATGAGCTTTCTACACTTAGGGTAATGGGAGAGATCCCATATATAGTCTTTGTCAAAGGTCGAACTTTTATTATAATTGTGTTAAATTTTATTTTAAAATGAAAATCTATTCCATATATGTACAATTATAATACTACAAATAATAACTTAAAGTGACCTACTTTCTGACAGGTCCTGTGAATGTACTTTTCAATTTTTTTCGCTTTTATTTTAAACTTCCATCCATTCCTCAACCTTTAAGCTTGGTAATGTCAATGTAAATTGAAGTTTGGTAAACAGGTTTCTCTAATTTAAACATTTATAATTCGATAGTTAATAATAATTATACAAATCCCATTACCAGATGGGCTTACGTCTATGTCAAAATAAAAAAATAAATATTATTTTTAAAATTAAAAAAAGTTATGTATAAAAAAGCATTCTTTTCAATCTTTTAGTAATAAATAAAAAAGTCAATTTTTTCCAGGAGTGCTATTACTGTGGTACTAAAACGTTACAAAATTGAGGAAAACAATATTGTTTTTTTCTTTTTATCTGATTTGGTGTGTAATGCGTTATATACACTAAATATTTACATTAGAACTATATAATTTATGTTTAATTTAATAAGTTTCTCTTTAGATTTACTATTATCTTTGACTGTATTCCAATTTTGATTTAGAATTCTGCTTAAAAGTAAAAAGATAACTCTGAAACCTTGTGAATTCAGAATTTTTTATTAATGGCACTTTATTTTTACAGATAAACAAGAAGCACAGTTAGTGGATTTAGACCGTCGATTGGCCATAGCTGAATATGGGGATGACTTTGTACCAACAGAAATAGGGCATTTATTAAAAAACGAATTTATTTTAAACACTAAATTATCAAAGGAAATGAAGGTAGATAGTAAAATATTAATAATTATCTTTATATGAAATTTGATAGTTCTTTTTAAAAAAAAGGCTTTTCATATATTTCGAGAAGTTATTTCATATTTGAATGTTATTCATTCAACTGATAAATGGCTGAATCAACTCTTTAGACACTCTTTTTGTGTGGTAGTTCCGATTGGGCATTCGACCCGAGCGGTTGTCTGCTTTGCAGCTCGCCTCTATTTCGATATTCGTGATTGAGTAACGTCAGTTATTGCTTCGCGAGTGCTCGTTTTCATTGTTCTGATCGGACACACCTGTGCCACAGCTGCGTTCTGTTTCCTAGAACTGAGTGAGACCCTTCCTTTTTATTTATTTATTGCTTTAATTAATTCTTGATATACTTTTTTGTTTACTCTTTTTTTATTTTATTTTTTTATCTATTTATTTACATATTTCTCTAACTCTTCATTTGTTTCTTAATATATTTATTTACTTTTTGTTTACTTATATAGTTTTATGTTATTTTTCCCCTGTCTCGCTCACGTATATATTTATATTTTCACCTTTTTTGTTCCGTTTTAAATAGCTCTTTTGATCCGGACTCGGGATAGTCTCGTAGTTTTTCGTTTGGCGTGCCCCCCTGCCTGAAAGGCAGGGAGGTTGGTTCACGTTCCCCTCAGGCCACGGAATGGCCCAAAATATAACTTTCATAGGACTCCGTGACGATTTACTAACTATTGGCGTCGACAAAAATGCCGTCGACGCCATTCTTGCGCGATATTGTTTTCCGTCCATGAAGGACGTTCAATATGTGCCACGCGTTGCTACCGCGAACTCTTTCGCGACCCTATCGATACAGTCTCTATCGAACAACACCGATATGGGCCTGTTAGAAGCTCCCATACCGAGCTCCAGCTCGGAGACCGGCTCCGATATGGAGCTCGACGTAGCGGCGTCCACCGTGCCGCCCGCGACATCCGAGCCACCCGCGATTCCTACGACTTCCGCGATTGAAGATGACGATGACGGTTACAAAATCGTTACGTATAATAAACGTTTCCGCCGCGATTCACGCTCTTTCGATTCCGACTCGGGCTCCGGAAACCCGGCGGAAAAACTCCCTTGCATAGAGAGTAGGGTAGACGGCGCCCGGGTGCTTAACGCGGCTACGTCACAAAGCGTGAGGCCACGCTCGGGTAGAACCAGCCCTATCACCGCCCCGTCCGCCGCCCCCAATTACAATCCAAGACAAATCGCGGTGGATGTTCATATCCACCGAACTCAAAAAACTAGGTATACACTACACGTCCGCCCTGAACACCCAAGCAGGCATCCAAGTTAAGATAACCAGCACCGACCATCACCGTAAACTAACCGATTTCCTCCGTAGGCAGAAGATAGGATATTTTACGTATGCATTAGAGGAGGAGCGTCTCCTCCGTGTAGTACTTAGACGCATCCCGGTCGAGATCTCAACCGAGGAGGTTTTAGAGTCCCTTAAGGACAAAAATTTCCCCGTCCGGGAGGTACATCGCATGTACCACCCACATACAAAGGTCAAATTCAACTTGGTGTTGGTAATTCTTGACCGCACCAAGGAAGGCAAGGACATTTTTAACGTCACGTCCGTGTGTGGTCTCACGGGCGTATCTGTAGAGCCCCCGCGTAAGTCTTACGCGCCCTCGCAGTGTCACAACTGCCAGGGTTACGGTCACTCAGCTAGAAACTGCCACCTGCGTCCCAGGTGTGTAAAATGTCTAGGGGATCACTCCACTAGGGCATGCTCGCGTACTCCGACCTCAGCAGATCCTCCGAGCTGTGTTCTGTGCGGGAACGCGGGTCATCCCGCGAATTATCGCAGCTGTCACCGCACCCCGGCAGCGCCCGCGCCCACCCTGCGCGTGCCACCCTCTGTGCCGCACGCGCCGCAACCCGTGCGGGCCCCTCTGGCCCTCTGGGCCCGCAAACCTCAGCCCCAGGCTCCAAAACCTCAGGCTCAGCCTCCGCAGGCGAAGCCTATTTAATACGACCGCCTCAGCACCTTTTCTTTAGACGGCGTTGACTGGACTAGCCAGTTAATGGTCGTGCACGACGTAGTAGACGTTAAGAGTAAGCCTTTTGCCAAGCTTCTCGTGACGAAGAGAAGTCAGGATATGCTCAGAGCGTTCGCGCATTTCCCGGCTCTTGCTAGGACAATGAACGAACTCGCCCGTGCTCATTATAACAAAACGGTTTAACAATGTTTGCGGCAATGAATAGGGTTAAACCGCGCGGTCTATCTCTTTCATTTTTTAATGCTACGAATCTCTCAACACAGCGCGATCTAGTAGCTGCCTTCTTGCGTGATAAACAAATAGATATTTTCCTCGTACAGGAAACGTTATTAAAACCGAAAATGCATAGCCCGCGAATCGCGAATTATAATATAATTCGAAATGACCGTACCACCCGCGGAGGTGGCACCCTAATCTATTTTAAATGCTCCTTATATTGTTTGCCAGTAGATCCACCCGCTCTATCCAATATGGAAGTGTCAGTGTGCAGATTAGGGATGACCAGACATCCGTCCGTCATAATAGTATCCGCGTATCTCTCGCCGAATAAAGAGTTATTAAAATCCGATTTAGAAGTGTTGTTCGAATTAGGAGACTCCGTCATTATAGCGGGGGACCTCAACAGAGGGAACGTCATCTGGAATAGTCCAACTACTTCTCGTAACGGGAAGATACTGGACAGACTAGGCAACGATCTAGCTTTTGACGTCATAGCCCCTCCGGAACCCACTCACTATCAAGATAACTGTCGTCCGACAGTGTTAGACGTAGCTCTTTTAAAAAATGTCACTCTTCGGTTACGACTCATACAAGTCGTACACGAACTTGACTCAGATCACCGCCCAGTAATATTGCTATTAGGATCATGCTCGGATGCCACCCCTCCGTCGGTCAGGGTGACCGATTACGCGAAACTCGCGCGTTATTTTAAAGATAATCCGACGTTTCTAAGTTAGCCCGATTAGCCTGTTAGATACATTAGGTAAATTATACGAGCGGCTCCTTCTGAACCGTCTCCAGGTTTCTATTACAAATTTAAAATTAATACCACCTGAGCAGTTCGGATTTCGTGCCGAACACTCTTGCACGAATCAAGTACACCGCCTACCTCTAAATTTAATGCTGATCCGAAACGTAAACCGAAACGCACAATTGCAGTCTTCTTCGATGTCTCTAAAGCCTTCGATAAGGTTTGGTATGGAGGGCTCATCCATAAATTATGTAAATTTCACGTGCCTGATAAGTTAATTCATATTATCCGCGGTTATCTCACTGATAGGACTTTCCGTTTTAAAATGGATAGAGAACTATCCCCGCCCCACCCTATACGCTCTGGTGTGCTACAGGGCTCCATACTCGCGCCCTCACTATTCAACCTGTACATCAGCGATCTACCTCGGCCTCCGGGGGTCGAGGTAGGTTGTTATGCTGACAATACAGTTATTTACACTTCCAGCTGGCGGTCGGACTTTCTTAGGAAGCGCATCGAAAAGGCCGTTTCCACACTCGGTGAATGGTTTCGTCGATGGCAGATAGAAGTTAATCCTGATAAGAGTGCCGCGATACTTTTCGACCCTTCGCGACGTAGTAATAACCTTGAGCCCATCAGGCTATATGAAGCCGATATACCGTGGGCCGGCGAGGTCAAATATCTCGGTGTTACATTAGATAAACATTTAAATTTCGAGTCCCATATAGATAGAGTGTGAAACAAAATCGCTATGGTCTTGGGTCGCCTCCATCCTTTGCTTTGTTATAAGAGTAAGATGTCCCTCAGACACAAGCTCACCTTGTATAAGACATGTATCCGTCCCGTGATGACATATAGCAGTCCCGTTTTTGCACATATGTCGAAAGATAATTTTTAAAAGTTACAGGTTCTCCAGAACCGCGTTCTACGTAAAGTTACCGGTGTCCCATGGTACGTCCGGAATAAGGATCTTCACAAGGATCTGGAGATGCCTTCTATCTGGGATTACATTAAATCCCTTACTAGTAGTTACTTCGAAAAAGCCGCGAATCATCTCAGTCCGTTAGTGGTATCCGCTGCAAAATACGAAACCGTACCTAACGCAGCTCGCTACATAAGACGCCCGCGACATATTTTTACCGATCCTCCCTATGAAATAACGGCAGCGAACGATCAGTACCAGCCTGTCTCTCCAAATAGAGCGTGTTCACGCCCACGCCCGCGTAACCACAGATCACGCCGCCGTGGTCTGTGGGTAAATTTCGCTCCCGCACACCAGATTAGGCCCCCCTCGGCAGCGACTCAAGTCTAGGTCCGTTCCCTCGGTGTGGAGCCCTTGAGTGCGCTGCTCGCGCGATACAGTGACACAAAAATTTATATGACTGCTACAACACTACACGATCACCCCCACACACGTGCACGCCTATATGCTTACACATGGAAGTGGAAGGGTTTTATTTTTTTCCCTTATCGAACTGAAAAAACTCTAATTTTCCGATAAAAAAATATATGGAGGGATTGTTGAGGCATGTATGCTTGGTACACATATGCGTCTCAACAACTCAAACATATATGAATAGTTAGCTAGGTTAGCTAAGTCAGGTCGCGAGTTTGCATGTAACAGGCAACAGCCAAGCCGAGGTGTGCCGTGCACCCTTGAGCTAGTTGCCCAAATAAAATCGGCTGAGTGCCTTAAGCGCTCGCCTTAGTAGTTCGGTGAAGCTGTTAAGACCTTGTTAGGTCAATAGCGTAGTCAGTTCGAAAAAAAAAAAAAAAACTTTTTATGTCCTCAGTAAAGAGGTTGTAAAAAATAATTTACAAAACTTTTAATAAAAAAAAAAATTAGATTTAGGACAATAATGTTCTCTATATCTTGTCAATTATTTTAATTTAAATACCAAGGAATTATTGTGGTATTGAAGTTGATTTTTTTTTTTCGAAATGGAAACGCAGTTGACCTGGAAAGGTCTTTACAGCTTCACGGAACTATTGAGACGAGCGCAGAAGGCACTCAGCCGATTTGGGATGTTTGGCTGACTAACTCAAGGGTGCACGGTACACCTCGGCTTGGGCTGTCACCTGTTTTGTGCAAAAATCGCGACCTATCTGAGCTAACCTAAGCTAAGCTATCTAGCTATATGTATATGAGTTATTGAAACATGCATGTGTACTAAGCATGCGTGCCTCAACATCTCCTATGTATGTTTTTTTATTGAATTTGTTATTATTTTATGTTTTTATTGTATTATGTATTTGTTATTGAAGTTGATGAAAAATGCTATCCATATAAATGAATCCTGTCCCTGAAGTTAGTTCATAGTATTTCCTTTGCAAAAAACTTTAATCAATTACACAAGTGCCTCCTGCTTACAAATTTTATTAATATGAGTTGCACTCTTATCTGAGGCATGGTACTGTGCAACTGATTAATATGTTTGTTTTAAATAAATATTTGTTTGATGGTCTGAAACACTGATTAAAAAACTATAACAACTATGTTACTACTACTCCTGTCAAATATTTAAAAAGGAGATAGTATGTACTAAATTAGCATCAACATTAGTTTGCAAGTCTGCTATTCGTTATTTATTGTTCGAGTGGAAGAAATTGCTTCAATTTGCCGTGAGTAAGTGAGTTTACGAAAGCCATGAATTCAAAATTGTATTACTTATTCGAAGTTATCACTAAAAATCAAAGTACGACTCCCGGCTGATGATCTTCCACCCTGACAATAAAAAACCTTGACAAATTATATTGCTAAACCTTGCTCAGGCATCACTATACCTACTTGTGAAAACCGCATAAATATCCGTTCAGTAGTTTTTGAGTTTATCGCGAATAGACAGTCAGACAAACAGACGCGGAAGAGGAGTTTTGTTTTATAATATGTAGTGATAATCCTCAAAATTTCTGCAGCATTAATTGAGAATGTTTGAAGCTTAAAGGAATGTCTTGAAAGTTGATTCATATAAATATACGTTTCGCGTTTTTATCTTTTCTAATCAATTTATGTACTCTTTTTTTCGAACTAACTAGTCTATTGACCCATTAACAGCTTCACCGGAATATTGAATTTATGTACGTTTTGTACTAAAAAATAGGAATGGTATGGTCGTCAAAGGAATTCGACAAAAATAATGGGTACATATTATTTCTTTGCCTGTATTGAATAGTGTAGACAGAAGAAGCATGAATATGATGACTTGATGAAGGGATACATAATTAATTTTGATTCCTCGATGCACTGAATAAAAATCGATTTCCAATTTTTTTTATTGATAAAGCTCATCTATAGCTATTAAACAAAAAAATATAATATTGGGGTGAACATTATATTGAACTTTGGTGGAATAGGTAGGAACCACTTCATCAATCAATCAAAAAAAAAACGAAGAAGATGGTTAACAGACAGATCGTTAAATTTTTCTTGTATACATGAAAAAGACTTCGAATATGAAGGTAGCCATTGGTGTTCCTAAATTACATTACTTCGTTATTTATATTTCCTATATTCTCATTATACAGGCAAAAATAAAACAAATAGAACAGAATGAACCAATAACAGAAGAACCCATACCAGAAATGACACACAATGTTTACGGGTTAGATCATCAGAAGATTATGAATAGGCTTCTCGCAGCCAGGAAGAAAAGTAGAGACGCATGGAGTAATATTGATCGAGATTCTACAGTTATATCATACAGAACAGCGGAAAGTAAAACACAAGAGATAGATACTTTAAGCCAAAGGAAGGAGTTAACAGATTTCTTATTGAAAAGACAGGTTTGTATTAGTATATTTCTGTATTCAACTCCATTAAGTTGATTTAGTTCAAAAACGTTCCATTATACACATATATTTTGCTGTTTGCAACAATTCTGTGCCAATTTTAAAAGTTATAGTATATTCTATATGTATTTTAAGCTACATTTTGATGTAAAAAAAAAAAAAATTAATATACCAAGTTGCTCAAATTTTGTTTCGAGAAATTTACTTCCGGTTTTTAACATTAAAAATTTTTTTTTTCCAATTTAATTTTATTTTCAAAACGAGCAATTATTCTTCTATGGAAATCGCTGCGTTTAATATTTTATTGTAAATTTGTTCGATTCGAAATATATATCTACAAAATCTGAATTTCAAATGTGACTGTTCTTTAGAAGCCCATAACTTGACAAGTAAACGTGATAAAAAAAATATGTATTCACATTTATACCTACTAAAAATCCAATTAGACTGAATAGGAACGAATTTCAGAAACTCCCCTTTTTTTCGTTGTCCGCTTCACGTGAAATGCTACATTTATCAATAGTATTATATAGTAGTAGTTATAATTCACTTGGGAATCTTTAGAAATGTTTAATTTATTTATATCTTCCAAATTTAATACACCGTGTAGGTGGTAGAGCCACGTTGATGCTATAACTGGTTTTAGCATGAAGAGGTCGGCTTGTTCGGGCTAGTACGACCTTTTTACATAAAACCAACGTCAAATAACGGTGCTTGCATTGTAGCGTTTCGTTCGGCCAGTAAGAGCGCCGCAGGTCTTCCTCTCTCTCTTCCTCTTCCCTCTTCCTCCTTCACCACGAACACAGGCTGGCATTGCACTTACGACTCCTCCGGTGTTGCTGGTGTCTAAAGATGGTTGTGATCACTTAACATCAGGTGACCAACCTGTTTGTTTGCCTCCTATGATAAAAAAAAAGCCACGAAATCCATAGCTTATTACGAAATGTTTTTTTGCCGGCAAATAGAAAAAACAATAAATCACAACAGTAACATAAGAAGACTTAGACAACTTAGAGAACTAAGACAATTTTTTTTTCTCGAACTGACTACGCTATGGGCCTTAATTTTTTGGCCTTTACAGCTTCACCGGACTACTATAGAACTTAGACAAGTATTAGAGAATATTTCAATAATGTTCATCTGTAAACAAGAGTAAACACTCTTTTGTGATCAAACTTGTAAGAGTTCAATACGTATTTAACTTTTTTGTAATAACACGGTTAATGTTTATAACGAGTAACATTTACAGTCTAGAAATATTTTCTCTTCGTAGAATTAAAAATCAAGAAGAAAATATAATAATAGACCTATTGACATTTATGAAAACTAGCTGTTGTCTGCGGCTTAGCTCACATTTATATAGAGTTGACCAGCCCCTGGGAATAGTTTTTTTTTCTGGGTGAAAGGTACTGCCCTTTTTTACCTTTATTAAGGTGCATGCAAGATTAAATTATGGTCGATTGAGTAGTTACGGCGTGAAAACCAATAAAAAAGTAAAAAGTGACTAAAAAATTACATACATTTTTATAATATTAGTTAGGATTTAAATAAGGTGAAAGCAAAAATAATTTTTAAATGACAAATTTGGATGAAATGCATATAATTTTTTTAAATATACAACTGCTTTATGGAGTATCCTATTGACAGACTTTACAGGGTCACTCAGATCAATACCTATTATTTGACGAATCTATAAAATCGAGTTCAGACAAATAAAATTATATTTTACATAAGAGAACACGTTTAAATTTTTAACTGAAATACAAATTTACGTCATTGGAAACTTTTTAATTTCGTCAGCAATTTGGTTCAAATGCCATTTCATATATTGATGTTCATTAAAAGAAATTGGGTTGCTTTATTTCTGGATGTTGTTTTTAGTTCGAAGCCAGTTGGTCACGAGAGGCAAATTAAACACTTAGTTTTGTTTGCTCATTTGTTGTTTAACAGCGATTATCACTCGTTTGTCGGGATGTTATTTATTTTACACGCCGTAAAAGATCATAATACGCAGAAAATCATTTTAATTTAATTCTTTGTCTTCATAATTCATTGTTTGTACCCGTAGCTTTGTATACGTATTTTCTGTGGTAGTTACTTTATACTTTATAGCAAATTTGTTATTGTCAATTTTTTTAGTTTACTACTTGACCCGGCCACGCGTTGCTGTGGCTCATTTATTACCTGTTGAATTTAAATTATGATAAAGTATTTGGTATTATGAGGTAATGAGTTTGCCTAAAAATTGTCGCGGTAAATAACCGAAAAATTAAATTAAAATTTGAAAAGAAATTCAGAATGAAAACGTGGCGCCATCTATAAGATATATATAACAGTTAGTCCTAAAGTTTTCTGTCAACAAACGGGGTGAGTTCCGATTCTGACGCGGCCGGGAACGGTTGTGTCCGCGCTCGGAGCTATATTTCGTGATTATTGTGATACAGTGTATACAGTATAGCCGTCGCTATTACTTCGTGAGTGTTCGGCTTTCACCTTAAAGTGCCGATCCGGCTGACGTAGCGCACACGTGCACCGCACCTGCGTAACACCTGCGTTCTTTTTCCTAAAATTGACTGAGACCTTTCCTTTGTATTTATTTATTGCTTTGTTTATTATATTATATTGGTACATTTATTTGTTTACTCATTAGTTTATCTATTTATTTACGTAGTCCTTTAACCTTTTAGTCGTCATTTCTTTATAACTTTATTTATTTCTATTATTTATTTGTTTAGTTATCCATTTATTTATTTGTTCTATATCTATGCAAATTATTTACCTTGCCTGTCTCGCTAACGTATTTCCTGTATTGCTTTCTTCTTCTGGTTCATTTTAAACAGCTCTCTTGATCTGCACCCGGGATAGACCCGTCATTAACCCGTTCGGCGTACCCCCCTGCCCTTAAGGCAGGAAGGTTGGTTCGCGTTCCCTTCAAGCCACGAAATGGCTATCCTATTTATGAAAAGTCTCCGGAGGGACTTATTAGCGAATGGAGTTGACGAAAGCATCGCCGACGCCGTTCTCGCGCTTCACTGTGCCCCGTCCGAGAAGGACGTGCAATATGAAGCACGCGTACCAACCGCGAACTCGTACTTGCCTTTATCCCTGATAGACCCCTCTGATAGGGCTCCGATCGTTGCGATGGAGCTAGACGTCGCGACACCTGCCGCTTCCTCCACGTCCGGTCACGCCGCCGCGGCCATACTCGCGCCCTCGTCCTCGCCTTTATCCGCGACAGACAAGGACGGTTTCATAACCGTCTCGAAAAATAAAAAATCATCCCGCCCCCCGTTACGCAAATCCGACTCGGACTCGGGTCCAATAGGTCCGGCAGTAAAGGTCCCGTGCCGCGAGACCAATAGAATAGAAAGCGCGCGGGCGCCCAACACGACCGCGCAACACGCCAAAACAAAATTGAGCTCTGGCAGATCCAGTCCTCTCTTCGTCCCGCTCACTCCAACCGCGGCTAAGAAGCATCGCCCACCCCCGCCGGTCACTATCCAGGATAAGGCGCGATGGATGTCAGTCTCTACCGCACTGAAAACCTTGGGCATTCAGTACACGTCAGCCCTCAACACCCAGGCAGGGATTCAGGTTAAGGTGACTAGCACCGATCACCATCGCAAGCTAACCGGGTACTTACGAGTACAAAAGTTAGCTTATTTCACATACGCACTAGAGGAGGAACGTCTACTCCGAGTAGTCTTACGCCGTATCTCGGTCGAAATCTCAACAGACGACATACTAGCGTTCCTTAAGAACGAGAACTTCCCCGTCCGAGAGGTACACCGCATGTACCACCCGATCACTGAGTCCAAGTTCAACTTAGTGTTGATCATTCTCGACCGCACTAAGGAGAGCAAGGAAATTTTTAATATCATGTCCGTGTGCGGTCTCACGGGCGTCATGGTAGAGCCCCCGCGCAAGTCTCACACGCCCTAGCAGTGCCACAACTGCCAGGGTACGGTCACGTAGCTAGGAATTGCCATCGCCGTCCGAGATGCGTAAAGTGCTTAGAAGATCACTCCGCTGGGGAGTGCCCGCGAACCCCGACCTCAGCAGACCCTCAGAGTTGTGTTCTGTGCGGGAATGCGGGTCATCCCGCGAACCATCGCGTATGTCCCCGCGCTCCGCGCACGCAACACCCTCGCCAAGCGAGGCAGGCGGTCACCCGCCCTCCGCCTCCGCCACTCATGTCAGTGGAGGCCTTCGCCGGCCTGCCGGGTGCCTCCCGCACCCCGGCAGCGCACGCGCCCACCCCGCGTGCGCCACCCTCAGTGTCGCGCGCGCCGCAACCCGTGCGGTCCCCTCTGGCCCCCTGGTCTCCCAAACCTCAGCCCCAAGCCTATTCAATACGACCGCCTCAGCACCTTTTCTTTCGACGGCGTTGACTGGATTAGCCAGTTAATGGTCGTACACGACATAGCAGACGTTTTACCTTTTGCCGAGCTTCTCGTGACGAAGAGAAGTCAGGATATGCGAGGAACGTACGCGCGTTTCCCGGCCCTTGCTAGGACAATGAACGAGCTCGTCCGTGTTCATTACAACAAGTCGGTTTAAACATGTTCGCGGCAATGAATAGGGTTAAATCGCGCGGTCTATCTCTTTCATTTTTTAATGCTAGGAATCTCTCAACACAGCGCGATCTAGTAGCTGCCTTCTTGCGCGATAAACAAATAGATATTTTCCTCGTACAGGAAACAATACTAAAATCAAAAATGCGTAGCCCGCAAATCGCGACTTATAATATAATTAGAAATGATCGTGTCACTCGCGGGGGTGGCACCTTAATCTACTTCAAATGCTCGTTATACTGCATGCTGATAGATCCGCCCGCTCTAACCAATATGGAAGTGTCAGTGTGTAGACTAGTGATGACCGGTCATCCATCCATTATAATAGTGTCCGTGTATCTCCCGCCGACTAAATAATTATTAAAATTCGACTTAGAAGCGTTATTCGAATTAGGAGACTCCGTTATAATAGCGGGGGACCTCAACAGCGGGAACGTCATCTGGAACAAAACAACTACTTCTCGTAACGGGAAGATATTGGACAGACTAGGCGACGATTTGGATACACTAACCCCTATCACTTTTGACGAAGTATCGGATGCCATCAAGCGTTTAAAGCTTAGGAAGTCCCCAGGTCCCGATGGGATCAGGAACGAGGTATTGCGACTCGTTCCTGATCACATCATAGCTCTACTAGTCTGCATCTTCAATGCGGCCATGTCCTAGGGCTATTTTCCAGCCGCCTGGAAGAAGGCCATAGTGATAGGCATTCACAAGCCCGAAAAAAAAGCTACGCTTCCCGATAGCTACCGCCCTATTAGTTTATTAGATACGCTAGGTAAGCTATACGAGCGGCTCCTTCTGAACCGTCTCCAGACATCCATATCCGATTTAAATCTGCTACCGCGGGAGCAGTTTGGTTTTCGCGCGGAACACTCTTATACAAACCAAGTGCACCGCCTCACGGAGTACATTCTAGCTAGGTTCAACGATGATCCCGATCGCAACCTGACACCGGTTAAAGCTAACCTGAAACGCACAATAGCTGTCTTTTTCGATATCGTCAAGGCCTTCGACAAGATCTGGCACGAGGGGCACATCTATAAATTATGTCAATCTTGTATCCCGAATAGGCTAGTTCACATAATCCGCGATTATCTGTCAAATAGGACTTTCCGCTATAGAGCGGAAGGTGAGCAGTCATCACCCCACCCGATATGTTCAGGTGTGCTACAAGGCTCCATTCTCGTGGCCACACTTTAAAGTCTGTTCGTCAGTGACCTACCTCGGCCCCCGGGAGTAGAGCTAGGTTGTTATGTTGACGATACAGTCATCTACACTTCGGATGGCTTCCGATACGACTTAGGAAACGCATCGCAGAGGCCGATAGCATACTCTGGTTTCTATCATGGCGTATAGAGGTCAACCCTGATAAAAGTGCCGCGATACTTTTCGATTCTAAATACCGCGATTACGAGCGTAAACTCAAACCTATCACTTTATACGACACCGACATTCCGTGGACCAAGCAGGTTAAATATCTCGGAGTTACGCTAGACAGACCGCTCTCATTTAGACAACACACAACGCGAGTACGTAACAAGGCCGCCATGGTCACGGCTTGCCTACATCCGTTAGTTTGACACAAGAGCAAAATGTCCATCAGACACAAGCTCACACTGTATAAAACTTGCATCCGTCCAGTTCTAACATATAGCTGTCCCGTTTTCGCACATATGTCAGAATATAACTTTAAAAAATTACAAGTAATTCAAAACCATTTCCTACGTAAGGCTATCGGCGCCCCGTGGTACGTCCGGAACGAGGATCTCCACAAGGACCTGGAGATATCCTCTATCTGGGCGTATGTAAAATCACTCACGATTAGCTATTTTGAAAAAGTCGCGAACCATCCCAGCCCGTTAGTGGTATCCGCCGCGGATAAGGAACCCGTACCGAACGCTGGGCGTTATAAAAGACGTCCGCGACATGTTTTTACCGATCCTCCCGACGAAATTACGGCAGCGAACGATCAGTACCAGCCTGTCTCTCAAAATAGAGCGTGTTCACGCCCACGCCCGCGAAACCATAGATCACGCCGCCGTGGTCTGGGGGTTAATTTTGCTCCCGCACACCAGATTAGGCCCCCCTCGGCAGCGACTCAAGCCTAGGTACGATCCCTCAGCGGGGAGCCCTTGAGTACGCTGCTAGCGCGATACAGTGTAACACAAAAACTTACATCACTGCTACAACACTACACTATCACCTCCACACACGTGAACGCCCACACGCTTACACATGAAAGTGAAAGGGTTTTATTTTTTCCCTTATCGAACTGAAAAAACTAATTTTCCGCTAATAAATACATGGAGGAGTTGTTGAGGCGTGTATGCTTGGTACACATATACGTCTCAATAACTCATACATATATAAATAGTTAGCTAGGTTAGCTAAGATACGACGCGATTTGCATTTAACAGGCAACAGTCAAGCTGAGATGTGCCGCGCACCCTTGAGCTAGTTGCCAAAAATAAAATCGGCTAAGTGCCTTAAGCGCTCGCCTTAGTAGTCCGGTGAAGCTGCTAAGACCTTGCTAGGTCAATAGCGTAGTCAGTTCGAAAAAAAAAGTTTTCTGTCAACAAACTAATTTAAAGTGGCATCTGGTCGAGACTGATGAGACTTATAATTAATAACAATGTCAATAATTTAATTTGTTATTAAAAATTGAGGCCATTAATCGCTATATTAATCGTCTTATCTCTTAAGTTGGACCAAATTATATATAAACTAGCCGTACCCGTAGCTCCGCATACTTTTTTAAAATTGTATTAAAGAATTATAAACTTGCCAGACTATGTACAATTATAGAAATGCTTTTTAAAACAATAGTTAGTACGACACACACACGACTTACAGTGGCATGTAATGTATACAATAGATATATAAATACTAACAAAAGGCCTAGTGAAGCTTACCATCAGCAACATATTTGGGATTTTAACCCACAATATAACTACCTTAGTGCTCACTTACACTGTGTAAGAAAAAATGAAACTATAACTTGAAATAATATCATAAAAATTTACATTTACATCACATTGCCATTATAATTACGATTTTGTGACTATACAAAAGATAAACGCTTGCCTGTTCTGCAAGAAATTGTATTATGGACCTCTTAACATAATACGTTTATGGTCTAAAATCTTATTGGGAAGACCTCTTCTATCTTCAAAGTTACGCGAAGATCAGTCTAACCGTTTTGGAGATAGTACAGCGAGCAAAGTCACGGTTAACAGCTAGTATAAATTAAAATTGCTTGAATTACTTTTTATAAAGCCAGCTATCTACAAATGAAAGTTTCATGAAGATCAGTCTAACAGTTGTAAAGATAGTGTTGCAGGCAAAGCCACGGTCAACAGCTAGTCTAAATTAAAATAGACTAAATTACTTGTTATGATGTCCACTATCTGTTGGTGAAAGTTTCGTGAAGATTAGTCCAACCTTTTTGTAGATAGCATTGGGGACAAAGCCGCTGTAATTTCAGTTATCTGCCAGTGAAATTCCCGTCAAAGTCTGTCCATCCGTTTCAGAGATTACTCGGAACAAACAGACAGACAGACAAGCCGACAAAAAATTTAAAAATTGCATTTTTGTTATCAGAATCGTGTATACTTTCACACCCAATCAGTAATTTTTTTTTATTTTAATATTACATACAGACAATTCATTCTTATTATATGTATAGATGCCTACTTTCATGAAGATCGGTTTAGTAGTTTCGAAATTTATCATGGACAAATACTGGATTTTTATACCAGGTGAAAGTTTAAACGCTCGCAGTATTCTAATATATGAGACTTCATGGTCACATTTAAAATAATAATATCAAAACAAATACTAATAAACAATCGAGAAACCCAAAGTTAAAGTTTGTTATAAGGCTTTCGTAAGTTTCACAATCTAGGTGCAATGACTGGTGTTGAAAGATACAGTGGGCGACCCTGAGTTAATAACTTTTGATAATAAAACGCACAATATACCCTTTTGTTCCTGACGTTCTCGTTCCCTTTCAAGCGAAAGTGAAATCACCTGAAGATCACTGACGCTGCTTCAACATAGACACGTAGAGGATTGTGTATAATTTTTATATTTTTCTAGATAATTAAGTCAAATATTAAACACCTATTTCTTTATTGATTTAGAACGAAAATCGAGTCGAGTGTCCTTTATAATTATTGCTACTGTTTAAACATTCAGCCTGTATAGAGATTTTTTGCGTTTCACCACAGATTTACCTAATGTTAAATGACTATGTGGTCCAAAAAGGTAAACACGCTAAACATAGAGAAGACTGGCTTTTAAGTGCTGCTTAAAACACATCAACAGGTGCTTGGCGACAGATTTTCTGCTTTAGGGTGGTAATTGGAGGTCGGAGAGCTTAGAAAAAGTCTTACCACTGTGCTGTGATTTCATTACGATATTTTTGACATGAAAAAATAAGGCGCGGATAAATCTGATTGTGGGTGTGGCGACGACGCGACGATGCCATGCTCAAGCTACTGTGCGTAATCTCTCTTGGCGCTATGGGCTCGCATACCTATAGTGTAATTTGAGATTCGTTCGATTCGTACAATTTCGATGTTTCACGTCTGCCAGGCGTCCCGTGACCGCTCAATTTTTTTCCTTCACCCAGAGCTTCGGTGCTGTCGTAATGTATTGATTGTGTTATGTTGATTGTTGTCATGTAGTCGATTTTATATTTTGTTCCTAATCTTGTGTTATTTTCTATACTAATATTATAATGAGGTAAATTGTGTGAGTTTGTGACGTTGTAAGGGGTAATCTCAGGAAATACTGGTAAAAAAAATTCTTTGAGTGTTATATAGCTCATTTATCGAGGAAGTTTATAGGCTATATATCATCACTCTAAAACCAATAGGACCGTAAGACCAATGTAGAATGTTTCAGAGTCGGGTTTTTTCTTGTTCTTGAGAGCTTCTACTGCGTGTTAGCGTTAGCCCAAAGTAACTATTCCTCGCGAACGAAACCGCGGGCACAGGCTAGTACTCTATATTTAGTAATATTGGTGGCATTTTAAATAATATAGTTCAGTTATTAGGTACAATTGAAGTGTATGGAAAATAATACCACTGAGTATGGTTTCTCAGATGCAACAAAAACTCCTTGGTAAAAAAAAAAACATCTATAGGCGCGGCTAAATCTGACTGTTGTCGTGGTGAGTGTGTGAGATGTGGCGACACGAAGCCATGCGCAAGCGACTGTGTGCAATCTCTTACCGCACTGAGCTTACGTACCTATAGTGTAATTTGAGATTCGTCCGATTCGAATAATTACCATGTTTCACATCTGCCATGCGTCCCGTGACGGCTCATTATTTATTATTTCTCATTTATTTGTAAATGTTATATTTTAAAGCTCTTCGCAACTTGCATGCATGAATAGTGCAATACCATACGAACATACAATCTTTTTTCAGATTCTGCAAAGCAAACTAGCTAAACAAATTCGGAATTCAAGTGAAGATTGGCAATTGAAAGTCGATAATGAGGACGAGGAAGAAGACACTTACTACGATGATGCTTTTGATGATTATGAAAACGATGAACTATACAATGAAGACCATTTTGAAACTGAGATCAAAAACATTGATAAGAAAAATAAATAAAATATTTTCATAAATATGAATATACACGTTTATTTTTTTTTTCAATATAAGACTATTAGTAGTATAACGTATATGTAATATTATATATATATATATATATATTTATTTGTTAAATTACAACAACCACAATTATATACATTAAGAATAAGTAGAAAAGACCTGCAATATTTGGTACTTGAAAATAAAAGTGCTCTAATGAACTGATTAATATTATAAGGTGTATTATAAATAAGAATATAATTTCACATATCTGTACTAATATTATAAAGTGCTAAAGCTTGTGAGGTTGTAGGGGGTAATCTCAGAAACTACTAAATTGATTTTAAAAATTCTTTTACCAATAGAAGACCACGTTATTTGTGAGCTATATATTAAGGCGAAAAATGAAAAGACTTTTGTGGTAGTCGGATTTGCAAAGTAAGTCGGAGAAAAAAAGAACGAACGAAAACGTTTCTTACGAACGCTGCCTTAACTATGACAGATATGATTGAGTTCTAGAGAAAACTTGTAGAGATTGATAACGCCTACAAAAAAGTCACACGATATGTTTAACTTTTATGTTTAAGTTACAAACAGTAGTTTTTTTTATAAATGCTTACCACCCTAACAAAGTGGACACGGCTCCACTAGTGGAAAACAAAGGTGTAGAAAAAAATTCTGCGTTTATGAGAACGGAGCCATATCCATATAGCCAACATTGAGTTTTCATTATTACTATAAATGATTAAAATTATATGCAGTATAAATTATTCAGAAGTTGATGGGCTGCATGTGGCTAGGTAGCAAATTACCGTAATGCTTTATTTTGTTTTTGCTTATGTTTTGGTACAATAAGTTATTAGAGCATTTATCATAGTGCTACCATTTTTTTATTTGGTATTTGCACTGTTTTTATAATGATATCCTACCAGTACTTCAAAATGTACTTCATAGAGGGCGGTATATGACACTCATAAATGCAATTATTGTTTTAACCAATGAGCGGGATTCCATCGTTCTGTAATCTTATTACGATACTACTGGTTAATTATAGACGGTATAAAAACTGAAACATTAATTTTAAAATCTTAGAGCCCCAGTTGGAAACCAGTTAGTCAAATTATGTTAGAGTTCTTAGAAGTAGGTTTTGTCTACTTTTTAACTGACTCCAAAAAGAATGAGGTTCTCAATTCAGTTGCATTTCTTCTAGGTTTGTTACATCAAGACCTTGTCATATATAAACCGATTTAGAAGTTTCTTTTTTTATTGGAAAGGGGTCATTTTCAAGGGGATCCCATTTTAATATCATTAGTATTAAACTTTGAATTTACTAGGGCGTTCTTAAGAATTGAATAGGAATGTGTATTGATTGAATTATTTAGTATGATAATTCAGAAAACCTAACTATTGTCACAGACGTGCTGGTGCAGTTTTTTGAAGCCGGTTTTTTTCTATTATTGTTTTTAATTTCTCTCTAGGTTATAACGTCTTAGACACTTTTTGTAGGTGGCAGAGCTACGCTGAAGCTGTTACTAATTTCAGCATTAATGGGTCGGCTCGCCTGGGCTAGTACCACACTCTCACAGAAAACCGACACGAAGGAACAGTGCTTGCATTGTTGCGTTCCGTTTGCTCAGTGAGACAGCCGGACGCCCTTTCCCATTCGCCTTTCCCTTCCACTCCCCCTTCTCTCACACACAGGCTGTCAACGCACTTGCGACTCCCCTGATATTACTAGCGTCTACGGACGGTGCTGATCACTTAACATCAAGTGACCCGCCTAGCCTGTTCGTTTGCCTCCTTTGATATAAAAAAATGGCTTTGTCTTGCTTCGGCGTTCAAACGCAAGTACTAAAAAGTTTTCAATACGAATTATGAACTCTTAATTATATTAGGTTTTTACATCAATATGACAACGAGATGTGTTGTAAACCTGATCTTTCGTCATAACAATGTACGTGGTGAGTCAATATTGAAATGTAAACATTGAAACTACGATACGATATTTGATTTTCATATACTTTTCGTTGTTGCTGGATCATGAAGGTAGTGAGTAATACCTCAGAATAACCTAATCCCTTCCATCATGGAATAATAATACATATAATTACATAGTATAGAACAAAGTCTTCTGCCATGTCTGTCTGTTGGTCTGTTCGCGATAAACTCAAAAATTACTGAACGGATTTTCATGCGGTTTTCACCAGCATATAAAGTAATTCATAAGGAAGATTTAGGTGTATAATTTGTCAAGGCTTTTTTTAAAGGCCGGGCAGGACAACGTCCGGCGGGCCCACTAGTATACTAATAATATAATAATAGTACAATGAACAGAGCGATCTTCTTTCCGGTTCTTCTTAGCACAACTCGGCTTAGGCTGTTGCCTGATACGTGCAATTCGCGACCTACCTGAACTGACTGAGCTCAAGGGCTCCACGTCGAGGGAACGGACCTAGGCGTGAGCTGCTACCCAGTGGTGCCTAATTTGGTCAAAATATTAGTGAAGAAAACACTGCATGTGCTCAGTTACAATAGGTACCTACCTAAAGAATCGTTGACAGAATGAGCATCTGTGCACGATTCGAATAATATTAACTGTGTCTATTTCTATTGACTCAGCATCGACCTTTGACAATTCTTCGTTTTGCTCGACCTCTTCATCTAGCCCATCAGTCCCTTAACAATGAAGTTATCGTGCAAACTCAAAATAACGATATTTGTATTATTCGGCGAAATGTGGTAAAAATATTAGTGAACAAAACACTGCATGTGCTCAGTTACAACAGGTACCAGAGGAATCGTTGGCAGAATGAGCATCTGTGCACGATTCGAATAATATGAACTGTGTCTATTTCTACTGACTGAGCATCGACCTTTGACAATTCTTCGTTTTGCCCGACCTCTCCATTTTGTCCATCCGTTCCCTAACATTGAAGTTATCGTATAAATTAGAAATAAACAACGATAATTGCTTTATTCGGCGAAAGAAGAAACAATAAATATATGATGTATTGTTTCTTTTTCCGAAATGACTACGCTATTAACCCAGCAAGGTATTAACAGCTTCACCGGACTACTAAAATGATGTATTGTGTAACTATGACTACTTTAAGATAATAATGACATAGCTTGACGAAGACATTATAAATTAATCAACACATATACGTACATAATAAGAATGTAAATCTAACGTGTTCTGTGCATTTAAACTTCTTCGTTTTCGTAATAAAATACATTTCAATCATTTTTACAAATGTCTACCGGTTTGTTTGGACACGCATCACTGCTAAAGGTCTGCGTTCACGATAAAATCTCACCAAGAAATTTATAAATTATATCGACTAACATTTAGTCTTGGTTTCATTAAAATCGGTTCACTCTATCAAAGGCTATTATATAATATTATATATATATTATATTATACGACGCGACATAAGTACGAAAGAGAAGTAGATAAGTAAATGGGCTTAATATATTCAGATGATTTTGCTAACCACTGTTTCTTTACATTAGGTTCTACACGGACAGATTTGCGAGCGCAGCTAGTATTCACTAAAATAGTTTTCATGTCTACTACCAACCATTTTACGAAGCAAGCGTTGATAGATAAAAATGTTTGCGGAGAAATCAACAAGAAAAGGTACAGTGTTAATGTCATTGAAATTTAATGAATAGGCCACATTAATATCGATATATTTTTTCCTTATTGTTTATAAATTTTAGCGTCTGCCCACAATATCATCTGATTCTAAATTACTATGATTTCTAATATGGTAGCAAATTAAGCCTATAGAGAACTGACTAAATGTTTAATAGCAAATTTTTAACTAGAGGATGGCTTATAAAAAATCATGCTATCGTTTCATCAGAATTGCCTTCACAGGCAGCATACGTTTATTTTTTCGGATTCGAAATACATCTATCACCGCGTTGTCTGTATACCATACCACTAAGCTATGAATGTCTTAAATTTTAAACGTTTTATTTTATAATGTGTTGTATATTTTGAAATAAGCTTTATTTTATATCTCCTACTAGTTAATGATATTCACATAGCGTACTCTAAACAAATGATTCAAATAAACCGAACAAATTTGATCGATTTCGCGGAATAAACAAATACGAATATATTTTTAATAAACTTTTCTTATGAAAAATTACCTCATGATAATGTGGTTTCATGTTAACAGTATTTCTGAATAGGGAAAAGCTTTTCAAGCACAAAGATCAAAACACAAATGCAGTGTTAAATCAGCAAAATGAATGGCTTATGGGAATTATATTGACGGTATCCAATTTACAAACATCACAAAATGTGAAACGACATTGTTAAAAAAGGTATCTTATTCGTAACAAATTACATAATCACAGTGTAATTCATATTTGAATATATTTGAATTAAAATAAAACCTCTGCGCCCCTGGGAAACGTCTTACATTTTGTTCAAATAAAGCAATAAAGTACTTTTTCAATATTCCTACATATTTTGATGATGATGATTTTTCGTTTAAGAGCAATAAAAATGAATAAAGTATAATTTGATTGTATTATGGTTTTAAAAAAATGCATCTTGAGCGATTTACACCATAGGTACGTATCGTTTAGTTTGCATATAAGAACGAACCCTCTCTGCCTGTAGCCTATTGACATCAGTTTTTCAATTGAGTGGGGTTGTTAACCAAGCAGACATGAGAAAATGCCTTGTCGCCTTAAATAATTTGTTCCATTGAAAGCTCAGCATTTTGTAAGATTCGAACCGATGACCATCGACGCGATACCTCAACCCGGTTCCTATTTTATTTGTCGCTTTACCGTATTATTTTGTTAAAAGTAAATGTTTATTTCGTAATAAAAGAGTAGGTAATTAGTCGTTTTTCACAAGATCTATACATGTTTTAAACTGATGTATAGTAAACGTGTAACAAAACATGCAACACTGGTAAACGCTTGTTTTCAATAACGAAGGTTACTTCGATAGTATGTGAATCGTATAAATTGCTTTTTATAATGTTATCAACAGTACAATATCAGTACAAGAGCACCTTATAATATAAATATATCGTATCGGAAATACACTATGGATAATAAATTATACATTTTTACTTGACAACCGATATCCCTTCAAACAGGTTGTCGAACATTATTCCTATAAAGTTAAGTTAGTACCCGTGTAAATCATGCAAACGATTTACATGCATTGTATAATATTTTGCTTTAAATAAGGAATTATGAAGTCAAATTATGGAACAAGATTACACTGAATTGAAAATAACTGGCGTTCTCGGCCGGGTGACATCGATCGAGGGCGCGGGGAGTCTAACCATCGTGTTATCGATCGGTCTCGTTGCCAAGTCACGTACTTACTAAGTACAAGTTTTGGGAGGCGAGTGTTCGAGGCCAAACGAGCCAGAATTGAATGGGTAACTAATAGTGGGTTCTCGTATCGAACTCTGAGTAATAAAGTTAATCCAGATCTTGTGTAGTGTAATGTCGGGTGGGGCGAGTAGAAACTGGCTGGCTCGGTGCGGCCACCTGTTCGCCGCACGATGGCGCGCGCGTGCCCCCCTCCGGCCCGGCACCCACCCCCGGCGCGGCGCGACCCCACCCTGCGGTCGGCACCCTCACGCTCGTGTACGCCGGCCGCTGCGCGCGCTTCTTTCCCTCGGATCATTCGTTCCGCGACGCGTCGTCTCGCTGGCCGGCTCAGTTTTACCGGGTTCACTTCTAACGTGTACACCAAACGTTTCGGTTCGCCTTTCCGATTTTAAATATCAAACATGACGGAAAGCACGGAAGCGCCCGCGGCCCCGGCGCCCGAGAAGACACCTACTGAAAATGGCACGAGCACTGAGACTCCGCCAGAAGAGACCCCCGTTGATAAGCCGGCAGAGGAGAAGAAGGAAGAAACTCCGCCGCCGAAAGAGATGCGCGCCGTGGTCCTGACCGGCTTCGGCGGACTTAAGACGGTCAAGATTCTTAAAAAGCCAGAGCCGACTGTAGCAGAGGGCGAAGTTCTGATTCGTGTTAAGGCTTGGTGAGTTTTTCTTGATTACCTTCATTTCATACTTAATTTTATTTCCCATTCTTACGTCTTTAACGAGTAATTGTTTCACGGAGAAAATCGAAGTCTCGTATGTCTGTCGACATATGGGTAGGGTTTGCGTCTTTTTCGACTATAAAATTTTTATTTTATACCAAATTTGTCGTAGAATGTGACACATGTTTGGGGATGGGCGGTTCGAGCGCTATCCGAGCAGGCTCAGTTATGCGTTTTAGGTACCCACAAACATCTGTCACCTCGTTGCGTCGCGGATGAAACGCTCTCGTGCAGGCGATTGATTTTTGAAATTTTCAAGTACTTAAGAGATAGAGTAAGGTACCTTAAGATTTTGTGAAGCGCATTAAGCGGAATTACATATCATCGACTGCATCGCTAACAATTAAGTAAATTACATGATTAACCGTCTATCTATTAAATCATATAAATCGTTTGCAAACCTATTTGGTTAGCAATTCATACGTTTTTTCGTTCGATTTCGCCAGATGATTATTTATTCATAATATTCTTGCGTGCACCGACGCGACGAGCCGCGTAGCGCTGTTTGGATGCACGGACGACTGTTACAAATTGATTATATTTTGTCATCGGAATCCGCTACGAGACGAGTTCGTGCGAAAGGGAGTTAAGAGCCTACTGACATTGTTCTTTGTTCGTTTTTATCGCTCCAGTGCTTCAGATAATGCATCGGGCGAGTCGAGTCGACATGCTACTTGCGGTGCGGCGCGCGGCGACACACGAGTTATCTGCCACTTTTCTCGTTAACGTTAACTACACTTCGTTAAAGCTTAACAAAACACCCACTTAACTGTTACAGATTTGTTTTCTTCGTAGTTTACTGTGGGTAGATGATTTGACGACTTTATTGTATTTAGGTAGACTAGTGGTCGACCACTGGTAATTTCTTAAGACTTTTTTCCAAGGAGTTTACAAATATTGTAGTACATTATATACGTAAAAGGTTTGAATTATGACGGAAGAAACTTATACATAAAAACTTCGACTAATCGAAGGCAAAGGAAATACGACCTATTTCCAAAACCTTTCAAAGATTGTGGTCGAGCTCCTCAATAACTACTATTTTGCTATAACAAAAAAAGAATAAAGAAATTCGGCTGATAAACAGAGTAGAAAAGAGTTTAGTTTTCATCTAATTATATATAGATAAAAGACTTAGGTAGTAATACATAGTTACAATCCATATATTTTAAAGGCAAAAAATTGCTTAATATTTCATAATTAAATTATATACTATAAAAAAATGTGATAACGGACCTGGATATTTATAGGTCTAAATAATTATTCAGATTTGAAGTTTTTGTTTTAACTTTATAGAAGGATAATTTGAAGGTGCGTCTTAAAGTATAGGCTTGCATTTCTACGCTGGTGCGAGCCGCATACACTCCTGCTAAATATAACCTGCTTATCGTCGATTTACTATGTAAATGACCGCGATGTACGCGCCATCTGCTGTAAAAATATGAACTGACTGGTTGTCTCAACCGGTACCAGATACAAGTTTACTATCCAGACTTGCAACGCAAAAACGTGCGAGTTCCGCCCACGAGGACGCTATGCTCTATGATCAAGCCCAGGGTATTTGAAATTACTAGCAACATTGTTTACTCCTATTATTATTTTATAATGAAATAATATGTTTCTCTTGCATCACGGTATTTAATTCGTGATTTAAAGAATATCTAAAAATCTCTCTAACGTTGAGAACGTTACATATCTTTTTACCCTGATTTATTATATGTTTAAACTAGCTGTTAACCGCAACTTTATCTACATGTAATGTACCGAAAAAATGTTGTTCAGTACAAGTGTGCAAAAAGTGTGTATGGGACGATCGCGGTAGTGGACATTATTTCTTTAATTTATTATAATATATTTGCGTGGACTCTATTTTTTTTAAACTGAAGGTTGCATAAGTTACTTTTTATAAAATCGGCTGTCTACCAGTGAAATTCCCTTAAAAATTAATGCTTCCATTTCGGATGTTAAAAATAAAATTAGATAAAAAAATAAAGTTGGTTATTTTAAATATAAGTCCTGTATATACTTTCATATACATTCAGTAATATGCTGTTATTTTGACATTACAAGCAGTTCAATTTTGTTCATTTGTATAGATTTACGAATATCATCAAAAGCTATTAAGTAGAGTACAAGTTACTACATTCCAAAAGCTAATGTATAAAGTGTATATATGGCATTTGAAAGAAACTCATTATTAAATGTCCGAGATATTATTCTCAATGTAGTTACAAGCGTGAGAATAATTAGAATCGTGAACAAAAAACCACTAAATTAACATCTGTAAGTCGTCGAACTCTTTTCTTCCGCATTTACTTAATTAATTGGGACTTATTTGAGATGGACTAAAAGATTATTTTAAATTACAAACTTAAAATTAAAAATAAGATAAGTATATCATATTTACGGTATTAAATCGAACTTAATTTGGTTGAGTTCTGTAATTTGAGTAATTTGACAAATCTGTATTTAATTATAAACTAAGGTAAAGATTTTTCCCATTTCATGCTTTTCAATTTTGTAATCTATACTAATATTATAAAGAGGTAGTTTCTGACGTAGTATGGGGTAATTTCATGACCTACTACTGGTCCGATTTGAAAAATTCTTTCAAAGTTATTTCACTTATCGATAATGGTTATAGGCTATATATCATCACGCTAAGACAAATAGGAGCGGAGTACCAATGAATAATGTTTAAAAATCTGGGTTTTTTCCTCTTGAGAGCTTTTGCAGCGTGTTAGCGTTAGCCCAAAGTATCCCCACGCGAACAAAGTCACAGGCAGAGGCGGGTACAGGCTAATATATCTATGTGTTAAATATTCCCATAAAGATTAATTATAATAACGTACAATTATATTCTTTGTAACTTTACCGAATAAAATAGTTTGAAATACTTTTTAACTTGAAAATAGTTTCGTTGTCGTGTCCAATAGCGAACGTTGTTTAAAAGTAACGTTACACAGCAGAGATGAGGAAAAAATCCTATTAATGAATGTGGTGCATTAACATATCGTTGTCGAGCTACAGCCGCACCGCTACGAATTCATCTAACGTTTTGTAAGACTTCCCTGTGGGATAGAGCAGATGAATAACGCACCATTATTTTCAATTAGGTCAAGTCAGTGTCAGTAAAAGACGCCTTCCGAGAACAATGAATGTACTCACGCCTGTTTTAAGTGGCTTTCTTTTTTCGTTCTGTGTATGTTTAATAGCGTACGAAGAAGATGGGAAATGTAATTGATTGACGTTTATTTTTTGTGCCACATGTGGTGTTCTGGAACTCGATGTTTATTATGAGGTCATGAGTATCGTAAATTCCAAGGATTCCACAACTTATCACGAGTCAATTGTGATATATATTGTTATTAAATTACTCGTTAATTGTTTACATCCTTTCCTTTGTTTGCGTATGAATTTAAAATCTAAAAATAGCGTCTGCCCTTCGGTAGGGGCCAGCTTCCATGGCACAAAGTGCAGTATTGTGCATTTTAATGGGCTCGAAAGCCACATAAGATTCGAGAGATGAATTTGTTTATTACCCTCTTCCTTATTGAGAGCGTCTGTGCGAGATAACTCTCTTCCTATGACTCACTAGAAAATTGTTTTTAGACTGACTCAATTCGTAAACTTGCTGATCTACCTTATTGCTATAATACTGCCTGTTCTGTGTTTCGTTGGATCCTATACATAGTCCGGTGAAGCTGTTAAGACCTTGCTGGGTCAATAGCGTAGACATTTCGAAAAAAAAAAAAAGTTGGATCCTATTAGACTTAGAAATCATTTCAATAATCAAGTGGACATTGTTTTTTATGTATTTTTTTTATAATTTAATGAATAGGAATGATTTATTTATAATTAAGGCGCATTTAACTGCAAACAATTGCAACGATGCCTGTTCCTACAGTGTCTGAATATTGATAAGAACAGGTTATTGTGCCATTGATGATTTTAATATAACTCAATAATACTATTTATGTATAGTATTGGAGTATTGTTTGAACGGTAAACAAAATAAATATACACGACTTTATTTAAAGACAAATATTTAAATGACTAACCGTTGTGTACACTCTTGTTGTGTTCTGTATCTTTTATGAAGTTTATCATTTTGTTAACTCGAAATTAACTTTTACTTTTCTTATCTTTACTCATTGTTGGTTTTATAGTCTATGTTTATTTTGTCTCTTTATCTATAACGTATTACTCAAGACTTGTATATCATTGATTAAAATAAGCGTTTATTGTAATATTAAGTTATTATTATTTGATTTTATACTATATTTTTTACTTTTACTGCAAATATGACTGAAGAGAAATCAGACTAAAACGATTACGACTCATTTTAATACATTATAGGATGTTTAAAAAGTAGTAAATATATATAAGAAATGGTCTAAATTAAGTGTTTTGTATCCTTTTCTGCTATAATAACGAACTCAAAGAAATAACTTCGTTTGATAGATTAGCGAGCAAATTTGTCAGTATGTTAGTGCTACACTAAGTATTACAAGCAATATCGGAAGATCCTGTAAAGTTTATGTATGAATAATTCCCGTTTATATTTAAACCTGTCGCTTCTTGAACATTCATAAATACTACAGATTTCTGCGAACGTTTTGAAATGTGAGACTTCGATTAACTTACTGGTCTCACCTTTTATGTTGTAAATATAAGGAATATTTAGTATCTGTATCAGTAATAATCCCCAATACAATAGTCGACATAATACAAAGAAACTAATAATAATGAGCTTCTCCCAAGCGAATAAAAAACAATTAATATAAAATAGGAATTCAGAAAAAACAATGTGAGAAAGAATTTTTAGTAGAGATATACAAAAAAAATCTTATATTATCTTATTATAAAAAGCATCACGCAAAAAGAATTGCATAGATTTGTATCAAATTTATTTTAGATTTACTTCTTAGGCACTTGGTACTTATCTAAAAAATAAATTACAACGATATCTTCTTTTAATATAAAGCTATTAAAGTTTTAGGAAGTTTTTATAAGCACAAACAAAAGACTAAATACATTTGTTCCAATTTTTTTATGTACATAAAATTTATTGTGAAGATAATAAAGAACGAAGAGGAAGTCGAGGGTATCAGCTAATTATAAATATATTTTTTATCTGTCTCATACAGATTAAGTAAATACCGGTTGTCTGTTATTTACGTGCGGAGATCCACGGAACTAGTAATTACTAATTATTTCGATACGTAATTACTTAATTAGTAAGCTTTGTTCGGCCGATGTGTCACGATGTCATTTAAGTACAACTTGGAGTTAACTTACGCTCGTGACTCACCCCATGTTAGAATATCGCGAATGAGTCATCTATGTACCTACATCTAAACAAATGTATTACATGATTCAGGAAATGCATTTTGTAATATTATCGATCATATTCGTACCTACGTATTGTTTTTGCGCTTAGTAACAAAAACGTCAGTTACACTCACATCACAAAATAATATTTGGTACAACGAACAAAGAAACATGCTATTACATAAAATTACTTTTATAACGATTATTGACCGAAACGATAAAATAAATATGTATCTAATAATCTATTCCGTATTTTCTATTCATCGTTTAGTTTTCTCTGTTTAAATTTATACTTAACAATTGACTTTGTTATTTTGGAAATACTCTTAAAAATAGTATTCCTCAGCTTCTAATAAAAAGAAAGCTAATTTAATTATTTATTTATCTTCTTAAAACGAAAGTTATAAACAATGACTTATAAGGTTGTGAACATTAACTTTTTGTACAGTCATATACTTTGTACAGTCGTATATATTTATAACATGTTTATAAAAAATAGAAATAAACCGGGAGTGAAAGTAATATGTATGATTACGGCGCTGTTTCAAGGTCTCGTTAGATTGTGTTGGTAACATGTGCCCGTCTTCATCGGTTAGCAGATGCGGCGGGCGGGGTCGCGCCGGCTGCGGCTGTGGCTCAGCGAGTGCCTCAGCCGCCGCCCGCGGGCACATTGTTCGCAGAGTCAACGAACTTACGAAAATGCTCTTTCGCTTGTGCCCATAATCGAATCAAGTCGCTACTGTATACGGTGGTAAACAAGATGCGTTCTCTCGAAAAATCACATCTCACGTCATATGACTCTAGAACATTCCGAAACTTCTGAATAATTGCATCGTTACCGATTCTTTTATCTACTATTTTTATTTCTCGATTACTTTCTCGATTTTATGTAGCATGGTGATTACCTATGTCAATAATATATTATATTTAAAAAACTGTAGATACGTTACCTACATGATATTTTAACAAAACAAATGCCACGATAACGTACACATACGTAAAGTAATATTGTAACGTGTTGAAGTATGGTTGGGATCAGAGTAGACAAATGAATACTTGTAG
>JACEII010000030.1:4077274-4118776 GCA_014332785.1 Antheraea mylitta
CTTGCTCCCCGGACGCCATTCAATGGCACCGGAGGTGGATGTTAACAAACGCCATACTGTCATAGATAAAATGTAGAAGTAAGATGGCATATTCTCAATATTGGTGGTGAGAAAAATTATTTATATATTGCATAGATACGGATTGACGGGACCGCCGACATAAGCAAGTAAGCCAAGTTTTAACAAGGCGCTGTCGAAGTGCTTATGACGTATCTACAACTTTTTAGGTATAATATCAGTGTCTTATGTTAAGTTTTCAATATTGATTCGGTGTTGCTGTGGAAATTGAATTGGAAAATCCCATGACTCGAGGCTCGCATGGGAAGGGGTGTGGCTGCGTTACGCCCGGTCGTCAGCTAGGTGGTGTTTGTCGCACCCTGGCTAGCGGGAGGTGAGGGTTGCGAGTACCTCTGTAATGTCCGCCGACTTGATGTGCGAGTTGGGGGAGACGCGCGGGGCGGACGGCGAACGACAGAGGGCGAGCGCCGGATCAATACCGTGCGCCCCTACTCGCTCCACGCCGGTTCCCGACCAATCTCCGCAGGCCCTACGTCTTTCGACGCCAAAGCTTATTTTTTTTATAGCTCCCATTAACCATGCTCTTCGATAAATGAATAAAAGCATGTGGTGGTATTTTTCTTACTTGGAATAGTGAATATCTATTAACAAAATTACATATAGAAGAGATTATTTCCAACAGTGCTGCGGCTTATATTATTGTTCGATTTTGACACAGTTTAAAACCGGTCCCTAAAACAATAAATAACAATAACTATTGTATAAGAGTAATTAAGTTAATATTGCCACTTTCTAAAACCTCTACCATTAATTTTATAATTTGGTCGTTCTGGAAATACTTACTACCGAGTGTCAATTTTTTTCTTGAAAATTGACAATAATAAAAAATGAATATCTTTATTCGCTTATTAAAAAAAGTTGTGTAACACGTTCAAGTTTAATTCAAAGTTATAAATTAAGTTAGTTGTTGGTCGTCACGGGGTCTAAGTAATCTGCTTAAAGGCAGTCGTGGGCGCGCGACGAGTACAACGCAGACGTGTTTAGAGTATAAATTCCGGCATGATGGTCGTTGCGGATCTATATTTAGTTAGGTAGGAATAAGAACACCCTTCTTGTGCCGATCCAATGCGCTCCCTAATATTATGTTCCATACAGACAACGTTCCGTGTTTCCGACACCTTTTTTTGCCTTCAGTATTCGGGTCGACCGCTATACTGTATTTCATTTGTTACTAAGCTACGGTCGTCATGTTCCCACTATATGAGATGTCTTTTTTCTACCCGCATGTGTTGAATATGAGGGTTTGTTTCATTAATTCCGTTAGTTATTTATGATTTGTCACTAGTAAATTCATTGCCATTTGAGCGAAACAGTAAGATTGTTTAATTAAATATATTTACTTACTAACTATACCCCGCCCACTTTGTTATACCTGAACCTGATAACTGATAACTTGATTTACATTTGATAAAACGGCCCTATGATGTAATCTAAATACTAGAAACTGTAACAAACTGGTCGTCCCATGTTAAAGTCTTTTTTTTTATCTTTATTTTTGGCAATCAATCGTTTAGATTATTACTGCCATTGTCACGTAGTCAATAATATTACAAGCGTCGTGCAATTACTTAAATATTGCGTCGTGTGAGTCAATATTCTAACAAGATGGTGGATCCCTTGTTAGAACCTTCCAGGGAGTTTTTCTGGCATCTCAGAATTTCATGCTCCGTGGTATTATTTTCCATTCACTTCACTAATGCATAAGAAACTAACTATATTACGCAAAACACCACCAAATTTACAAAATATAGAGTCCAATAACACAAGATTATGAATAAAATATAAAATCCACTACATGATAGACTGAGATCCCACCAAAAACTCCATGTTAAAGACTTATTAAAATCAGTAATAGTTTTTTAGGTAATAATGTTAGGTTTTACAATAAAGTCTCGAAGCAAATTACCGGTTTGCCGGACTGTGAGTTAAGCGCTATGTCAAGCGGGATTTGGTGTCAATTTTTTTTTTTTTCGAAATGACTACGCTATTGACCCAGCAAGGTCTTAACAGCTTTAGCGGACTATGCTTGGTGTCAAAGAGCTATCATAGAATTGATCTATATGTGAACGATGGTGATGTCTGGAATTGACTCCTCTGTGGATACACTAAAACGATTGTGACGTATTGGATATATATAATTTAAAAAAATGTAACCGATCAAGTTTCTTGCCGGTTCTTCTCGATGACTGGGTTGTTTTCCGAACCGGTGGTAGTTTTGATGTTCATAAGCGCCTTATTAGGACCTAAACTGAAGTAACCTAAAGTATTTTTGATTTGGTTATTGGACATATTCGATAATATGATCAAATTTTATGTGCAATTTCGATAAAGTCCGTCCAATTTTGACTTTGATGAACTAATGCGATCATGGCTCAGTGGTTAATATATTTAGACAACGCGTCCATCGACGTAGGTTCGAATCATTGCGTAGTAATCCGAGTTTTCGGTAAAAGAACACAAGATCGTAATTAAATTATAACATAAGGGCTTTTTCTAAGATCGCTTTACCAGCTGCTTTTAGATTTCGCGTGTTTACCGTCTTGAAGCATATAGTCATTTAATCTAACCTAGAACGTATAAAAAACTGTGGCGAAACGGTTTACAATTCGTTTTTGTATATAAAATGATACTTACGGATGTCGATGATAATGTAAATATATCACTGAAGTATTTTTATTCATAAAAATACCCAATACCGATAAAATAAATGTACATTAATTATTCCTTAAAAGTATTTATGATGTCAAATGGATCCGTCTATATTATCAAAACACACGATGACAATAATATGTAATTTATTACTATTATCTTCATGATAGCGTTGTTTGACAGCGGGCTTCATTTCTTTTATGTCTTTAATTGCCATTAATAGATCAATCGAGGATATTGACCTTTTTACTTAAATATCATATACAGCTTTTCTGATATTTATTATTATATTTGTAGTTCATAATAACAGGTAATAGTTATTAGCGTATGGTTTTATAGAAGGTATGACTGACGTGACATATTAAGGAATTAGTTACTCAGATTTTTGGTAATTAATGCATGCGTGATTTTTTTTATGAAACCTTTTTACCTATATAACAAATGTTGCAGGTGTCTAGGATTAAGTAATAAAATACATTCCGATTATTTTTAGAAATGTCTGTCTGTGTGTCTGTTTGATTGAACACGCGTTACTACTTAAGTACTGCGTATCTTCAAGTAACGTTTAGTCTTTGTTTCATTAAAATGGCTTCGGTGTATTACCGATTATCGGTACTTAAGTATGAGAGAAAAGTAGATAGTAATAAGATCTAATACATTCCGATAAATTTATTAGTTACCTCTTTTATACAACAAGTTCCACACAGATGAAGTCGCACCACTACAAGACACACTAAGATCCGGCCAAAAAATGCCGTATAGTTTTTTAATATTGTATTCCAAAAATAATTTAATTTTCTGCAACCGCCTATTACGTCTCTTTTTGTATTACGAACATGTCATTCGAATATCTAATTTTGTTTCCTTAAGCCTCATTTATGTGCAAAGCGTGTTATCCAATATCCGAATCTTTATTATTATGCACTCTTCATGATATACGCCGACACGTGATACACAAAATATTAACCAAAATTTACATCGTGCTAAGTATATTACTAACATGGGCAAGTTTATCTATGATTCATATTATATAAAAATGATTGTGATAAGTTATGACTTATCGCTAAGATCGATAACTTTGCTGACCTTGTTCGAGTACTGGGAATAAACGAATTTTGAATGACAGCTACATTAAATGCCATATGATTTATGTAAACGAAACTAAGAAGGATTTAAGCATCTAGTCATAGTTTGAATGAGCTAAATATTTGATTTAAACTAAAATGGATGTAGTGAAAATATTCTTAGTTCAAGTAGTAACGCCAATTTTTTATGACGGTTAAAAGGAAGAGATGCTTCAATTCAGCGCTACCTAGTGACGAGCTATATCTAGGAGTGATGATGGTTCAGTAATTCAGCTTACCTAGAAGCCTTAGCTTAGTGTGTTATGTTTTTTTCTAAGCTTGTTCAGCTAGCTACCGTCCTCTAGTTACAAATCTATTGCCAAGCATCGTTGACATCGTTCGTTCGTTTCGTACAAATATATTGCCAAGCATCGTTCCGGCAGCTGTATTTGACATTAATATATAAAAAATGTTAGTATTTCGTTATGATAAAAGTTTCTAAATGATAAAAACTTCGTTGGGAAATGTATAAATATTCTACACTGTAGACACTCATGTCTCCTCAGATCATGAAGTATGACGTATAGAGATTTATAAATAAAAGTTCAGTGCTAAGGAAGGACTAACTATTATCAGCCTTTTTTCTTGATAACACTAAGTATGATATTTAATAAACAAAAAAATATAAAGAAAATTGGTTAAAAAACAGAGCTAGAAGATGTACTTATTAACTGTTTTGTGTAGATATCAAAAGTATGGCATATTTCATTTTTAATATAAAATACTCCTCATACAAATTACATTAAACTTTTAAAGATTGATTACATATATCTTACCCTTGTTTACAGACGGATAACGTTTAAATGTAAATATCCTATAACACACGTCTAAATTGACAGTTTTTATTTTATTGTTGTGATCTCTTGTATTTTTATTTACCAGCGAAAGACGTTTCCTAATAAACTATAAATTTCCTGTTTTTTTTTTCGATCTGACTACGCTATTGACCTAGCAAGGTCTTAACAGCTTCACCGGACTACTTAGGCGAGCGCTTTTCAGCCGATTTTATATGACAACTGGCTCAAGGGTGCACGGCACACCTCGGCTTGGGCTGTCGCCTGTTGTATGGAATTCACGACCTATTTCAGCTAAGCTAAGCTAACTATTCATATATATATGAGTTGTTGAAACATATATGTGTACCAAGCATACATACCTCAACAACTCTTATATATATATCGTATTCGGTAAGGGAAACAAACAAAACCCTTCCACTTTCATGTGTTTCATTTGTGTGTGGGGGTGATATGTGTAATGTTGTCGTAGTGATGTAAGATTTTGTGTCACTGTATTGCGCAAACAGCGTACTCAAGGGCTCCACGCCGAGGCAACGGACCTAGGCTTGGGTCGCTGCCGAGGGGGGCCTAATCTGGTAAAATTTCCTGGGTATAATTGATTTGGAAGGAATAAATAAATTACACAATTTTAGATATTCACGAGTATATCGTAACTGCTACTATTGACATCTGTTAATCTATTTGACAATTTAATAATATGACATTATACTATTATTATACTTTAGATATTCTTTTTATAATAACGTATTTCAAATATGTGTTCAACTAGGTTTTAAATTCCGCGCACAGCATAGCAAAATTCGTGTTAAGCACGTGTTCACTTCGTTTTTGTAATAAGATCGCTAACATTTAAAATTTTAAGTAACACGGTACTGCTGAGGTACTACGTGTCCCCTAACTATTTTTATTAAGAGGTTCAATTATTCAGTCGCCCCAAGTTAAACGTCCAGTCATCTGTGGAATGCAAGTTCACTTCCTGAGTGGACAATTAAAGCGGATGACTAGCATATGGCTATAGTCCGGACCGAAACATGACCAGTCTAGTACAATATTAGCATACAGTTGGTGGAAGTTATGAGGTCGCATGCAATACGGAACGATGTGCTTTGATTAAATTTTCCTCTAATAAATGTTTGCATGTGATTAAAAGCTGTGATTGATTTAGATACGAATTGCTTTAATAACATTAGCGACAAAAAAGCGAAAAAACTGGCATAGCTACAACCATAAGTTTGATGGAACCCTTGAGATTTATGTGTAACCCCAAGTTATTTTATGATAGCAACATGAAAACGTTTCGTTTACCGTACTAAAATGGTAATTATCTAGAAAAACAATTAAAGCTTGGAAGATTATTTCAACCTTTTTAGATTAGATTGAAAAAGAATATTTCAACCGTTTTAAAACAATAACAAACAGAGTTAGGATTATTTAGGAATTCAAATATGGCTATTAATTTATATCATTACATAGTATAAAACAAAGTCACTTACCGCATCTGTCTGTCTGTTCGCGATAAACTCCAAAACTACTGAACGGATTTTCATGCGGTTTTCACCATTGGATGAAGTGATTCATGAGGAAGGTTTTGGTGTATAAATTCTTAGGGATTTTTTTATAATTAGGACTGGGGACAACGTCTGCCGGGCCCGCTAGTAGAATATTAAAAAAAAGCGCTTACATCTGTCATATTCCTAAACGTTACTGCGGTGTGGCTTAAAGTCTATAATTCTGCATCACTACAGAAGGATTATATATGCTTTCCGTATTTGTACACGACGAATAGAACCTGGATGGCAATTACAACCATCAATAATGTTATTTTTTTATTTTCTCGAACTGACTTTACTATTGATCTAGCAAGGTCTTAATAACAGCTTAACCGGAATACTAATAATGAAATGCATTTTTCGTACTCAATGGATAACAAATTGTTCAAAACAACATTATTCTGCTGTTAATTATCCGTTTTATTACCATAAGGATAATCCTTGATTGGTTTTATTAATACGTGAGGATAACAAACGATTATTCAAGAACTAATAAGTATGAAAGGTACTTTAATTTGAAAGTCACGAACAATGAATATTCGTTTTATTATTGTATTATTGTTACAAATTATAATACGATATAAATTAACAACCAGCAGTATAACGAATGACAGTTATGCTGAAGTAACATAATTTTGTATATGGCTCTATATTTTATATTATTGCGGGTGTTTTCTATAATATAGTTTGATTATTGTGCACTAGTGAAGTGGATCGGAAATAATACCAAGGAGCATGGATTCTGACCTGCCACAAAAACTCCCTGAAAAGTTCAACAATACGGCCCCACCATCTTGTTAGTTCATTGGGGTGATCTCAATAAACTTGCAATAATGTCACTTTCGAGAATGGCAGTAATAATCTACTAGACGATTTTTGCCAAAAAACCGTTATTGTTTAACAGAATATAATATAAATATGTCTGTCAGATGGGTGAATTACGGACCGGCTCATCACTACCAGATCGGAAGCCGTTTAGTTACGCCACAGTAAACATATAACAGACAATATGGAAACTACCTATACACTTTCGTATCGGCACACTCACACAAACATGCGCATCGACGAGACCTCTAAGCGGTTTTTGCGGTGCTGTCTATATAATTCTTTTCAAAACCTCTCGTTAATGCGCATTTTTGTGTGAGTGTGCCGTTTTCGAGCGTTTGTACGTAGTTTCCGTACAGTCTCTCATATTTATACTGTGGCTACGTGGCTCACGTTGTATTCTGGTCAGAGTTGTGGCCCGCTAGCCGGATACTGACGTTTTTGGGATACGTCTATAATACGTAAGCACGGCTTCCTATCGTTACAAACGTAAGAATTTTCTGATACGTTTAATGTTAATGTATTCAGTTTAATTTTTATGAGTCATAACTTATTAGATACATATCTCATTCCGTGAGTTCGAAATAATGTCATTTTATAATTCAAGTCGTTTATATTGAATTTACAAAGGGATTAAAACTATTTAAATCGTACCGCTGAAACAATTCCAACACGCTACTTTCAACTTAACATACTAGTTCAAATTCCACGCCACGCGATAACACTGCGGAAACTTACTCGACTATTTTTATTTACAAATGGAATTTGTTTAAAAATACTGAAAAAAAAAATAACTATATAGTGTTCATTAATATGGGTCTTGTTCATGCGTCATAGCTTAAGAATGTATTAATACAGTAGCTATGCCTGCGTCTCCGTCCGCGCGGGATCTAATGTAAAAGAACAGTCACAGTAATATAATCATCTGAATGTATTAAGTCCATTTACTTATCTACTTTTCTCTCTTAGGTCGCACCGTCATTAAAATTACAATAATTATTGATAGAGTGAACCATTTTTAATGAAACCAAGACTAAATGTTACTCAAGGATTTTCTTGGTGATGTTTTCTCGTTTTCTCGTTTAGGAGGGATGTGTGTCCAAACAAATCGGTAGACAAAAATGTTTGTCTAAAAATGTATTCTATTATACCCTTGCATCAAATTTTTAAACGAAAATCTAAAACATACAGACACGTTAGTTACATTCTTGTTTTTGTATAGATATATAAGACTAGCCTCTGCACGCGACTTCATTCGCGTGAAATAGTTACTTTGGGCTAACGCTAACACGATGCGAAAGCTTTCAAAATGAAGAAAACCCCGATTTTTAAACATTCTTCGATGGTGCTCCGCGCTCCTATTAGTCATATCGTGATCATAGCCTATAACTATCCTTGATAAACTAGCTATATAACACTGAAAGAATTTTCCAAATCGGACCAGTAGTTCCTGAGAGTACCTCCTACAACATCACAAACTCACAAACTTTACCCCTTTATAATATTTGCATAGATTAATAATAGAAGATCTAAATGTACATATAAACGTCTCTCGACTTCCTGTGGCAGTTCGTAGTGTCATAACATAATAGTTATTGTATATTAACACTGCAACACATCGGCAATACGAGCTAGTGCGGAATACAAATGAGTATCAGAAAGTACACGAATAAGGAAATTCCTTTCCGTGCTCGTGTACTCATTCGTCGTATCAAATGACTATACTATGATGACTTATTTTGATTCGCATCTGTTAAAACTATAAGCTTGGTATACTGTAAGTTGATGAGTCACATCCCATGCCGAATACCGCGCAGTACACCGCCTCGGCTTTAGTACGGCTACACTGTAATTAACGTACATTCATTGCATAGTTAGCACTTAGCAGTAATTAAATGTGAGACCACTTGATGATATTTGATGCGATAACACATACCATTATAGTTTAGAGGATTCTTTCGTTGGAATTATTTTTTGTATATTCGGGTCAGTGATAATTCACCCTAATCCTAATTAATCTATACTAATATTATAAAGCTGGATGATTTGTTTGGTTAAACACATTAATCACAGGAACTACTGGTCCGATTTGAAAAAATCATTCAGTTTAGATAACTCATTTATCGACGGAGGCTATATCATCACGTTAAAACCAATAGGAAAAAATGAACCAATGAGGAATGTTTCAAAATCGTTTTTGTTTTTCCTTTTGCAAGCTTCCGCTGCGTGTTAGCGTTAGACCAAACTAATTATTCCACGCGGACGAAGTTACGGGCAAAAGCTATGAGTATGAACGTGATACTAAGCACAATAAGGTAACAGTAATAAAGATATTATGTAACAAAACAATAAGTTTTAACTAGGAAGAGGTTTTAAGTCATGGTCGTCGAGTGGATTGACCGGCGGAATATCGATTAGATGCCCGTATATTAGAACCTAGATATGTACCGCCGACTTTTTAAAAATTAACGAACATTGAATAATGTAAAGTGATGACACTTTCGACTGACGGTGAAGAAAAAAAAATGTTCCTGTAGTACCATCATACTTATACAAGTATAGAATGAATATGGAATTTTCCTTATTTAAAATCGCCAATAAATTGTGGACTCACGTGGTTTTTAAGTTAGTATCTTCCCTCGGGTAGAGAATTGTGATCCAGCAGTAGGATTTTTATCATATGTGAAATATAGTTTATTATTCAAGGATAAATGTAAGATCGAAATTATTACAATAACTAATCTATAATCTATCTGTTATGATTTTGATGTTGCAATTGATCCTTAAACAATTAATTAATTAATTTCTGTATTTATTTTATTTAGACTTGAACTTTCTTTGGTAACAAAGGTTCTAACTAAGGATCCACCATCTTGTTAGAATATTGACTCACACGACGCAATATTGAAGTGATCGCACGACGCTTGTAATATTATTGAATACGTGACAGTGGCAGTAATAATCTGAAAGATTGATTGCCAAAAATAAAGTAATAAAAACCTAGTTATTCTTGTTCCCCTTATTGTAATGATTTATTGTGTTATTACTGTGCAAAAATTGGTAAATTGATATACAAACAAATATTTTCCGTTCTGTCGTGTCATTGATTGATGCCTTCGTAGCACATAATTCAGACTCATGTGTAGGTGTTACTTATTTAATTTATTATATATATATATATATATATATATATATTATATAATAAATTAATTATACCTACATAATGTTGTAACGCTTCCCGTAATTTATGTTTTGAAATATGACTTAGAACCAAATTAGTGTTTTTGTAATTTGTAATCTTTCTTGATGAGCAACAAACAGCACTGAACGATTTTCATATAGTTTCGGTAATCAAATGCATCTTCTAATAACATTTTGGTATTTCATTATTATTGTAAACGGACTCTGATCTTTTACCACTGTAACCAATGATATCTATTGTTTACTTTATACCATAAAAGTCTTTACCTGGCATTTTTTTTCTCGAACTGACTACGCTATTGACCTAGCAAGGTCTTAACAGCTTCACCGGACTACTAATCTTTACCTGGCATGTTCCATAGCCTTAATAAGGCTGTACAGGGTAACTTTATTTCATCTGCGTGCAGCAAAAGTTTCTTGTTCTCTCCCTCTTGCTTATTACTCTTACCCTTGCTTATGTCTCATATAATCACACCCAAACAAAGGTTACTTTGGTGCTATCTTTGGATTTTTGTTTTCTGCTGGATCCTGTATTTTGTTTGTCATAGTAATAATATGAAGTGAACGTTCTCAGAAATATTCTACGAATGGCTCCTACTGAGAATTATCAAGTACCTGCGCTGGTCTAACTACCTGATGAGCTGTTTAGAATGATTTTGTCTTTGCAGATTATTCCAGAAGATAATTAATTAGATTTAAGCTATTTAGGTTTTTTTAATGAGTCGCAATGTGATGCGCATGTGTTGGACAAAGAAGACGAAGTATCGGGTATGATAACTCGTTCAGTGTTATAAGCTGAGGGCGAGATAACTTTAGATATTAGTCGAATATTATAAGATTGGTACTGGAGAAGATCATCTTGTCAATAATATGTTTCACAAATGAAAAGGGAATGATGACAAAAGTTAGATAGGTAATAAGTGTAGGATTTGAGCTATAAATTACTCAAATTTATAATGATTTTTCTTTGTACTCTAGTTGATTATTAAATAGAAGTCTTACCCGGGTAGTAAGTTAATGTGTCTTTCCTTAGTAAATTTTATTTTCCCACGGTAAACATGATTACTGATTGCAGTGATTACGGTCGCCGCGCATGACGAGCGCCTTGTATTTTTACTCTTACCCGTAATTACAGAGGGGTCTTTTTACCATCACGATGTGGAACACGTCTTTATTATAATCTTTGTTACCCGGTTATCAAGATACTAAATGAATGTATCATGTCAAGGTGAAGAAAAACATTGTGATTAAATTATACTAAGGCTACTTTCTAATGTTACTTTTTTATGTTCTCCATTATACCTTGTTCAAAATCTGATTTCGTTGTGTCATCTGAATTGTTCCGATACGTCAGGTTTTCAATATATCTTATGAACTTTTGATTAGAAAGAATATTATGTTAATGAATGTACTTATACTTAATATTTTAATAGCACTCATTTCCAATTTTTATTATCACCTCATATGTACCATCAACGAAACCGAACGGAAGAGATTTCATTTAACCGCGAGGCGCGCGATGAATTTCAATTATGTTCCGGTTTGTAATGATTATATAGTTTTTATTACTTCTAAATGTTGTGCATAAGCCACTACAAAGATTATTGACCGCTACCGTGCAGCGTATATAACAACGCAATGCTAAAGATAAAGTGGTAGAGCCACGTTGATGCTATAATTTTTATTTTATTTTCGAACTGACTACGCTATTGATCTAGCAAGGTCTTAACAGCTTCATCGGATTACGATGCTATAACTGGTTTCAGCATGAATGGGTCGACTCATCCGGGGTAGTACCACCCTCTCACAGAAAAGCGACGTGAAGTAAGATTGCTTGCATTGTTGCGTTTTGTTCGGTCAGCGAAAGCGCCGGAAGCCTACCTCCCTCTCTTCCCTTTCCCCCTCCCCTCCCCACTAACACAGGATGGCAAGGCACTTGCGACTCCTCTGGTGTTGCTCGTGTGTATAGACGGTAGTGATCACATAACATCAGGTGACCCACCTGTTCGTTTGCTTCCTGTAATATAAAACTAATAATAAGAGAGTGTCTCGACAAAACTATGGCTACAACTTCATGGATGTAGACGGAAATCCATGATTAGAAATTAGGGTAAACATTACTTCGCATTTCCTCTTGGAATTGTTCGGTATTGCTGTCGCGTCTTACTGCAACAGAAAACAGTACTAAAACAACTAAAAGTAATTATAAGGGCAGTTGTTTGGCGTTTGAACTCGACGTTGGCGGACAGTTCAACCTTTTTTTTCATGGGGAATCCTTCCTTTACCGATATCCATTTCGTCTGGTAGCTGAGGATGAATATGTCCAATTCGCACGGACTAAAACCCCATGGTATCACTTTCTTACACCTTTTTTCTGGGAGAGTAGGGCCCTACCGATTACTGCTCTTCTGACAGGTGTTGTCCTTTCCTAAGGGGCCCTAACTGCGGTCTGAGAGATCAAGATGGTAGACCACTCAAGGGGGAGTGGGTGTTTGACCCCCCGGACGAACTATGTGAGTCATATTGGCATAATGCGCCTCCACGACATTGGCCTATGCAGTTAAACCGCCCGGGTGACCGATATGTCCATGTCCATCGCCTTCCGGCCCCATCTGCCGTGGCGTCAAGTGTCGAGTCCAAACAATTCCAAGCAGAAGTGCGAAGTAATATCCACCCTAATATTTAGGTCAGAACTTATCTAACAACACAACAGCTGTAAGGTTGTCCTAGTCCTGAGAAACGAAATTTAGAGCTTGGAGAACTGTATAGTATTATTAATCTGTTGTCAAAAAAAAAAAAAAAGTTCAAATAGCTTCACCATTTCAGTAATACATAAGGACAATTTTAAGCTAGGGCTACATCGGTTCTTCTATTTACGGTGTGTGCTTGATCACCTTAGTTGATATTTCTCGGCATGTGCTAAAAATATGTATCTAAGTTCTCTGATTACCCATTGTACAAAAAGGTTATCCATATTATTTTTAAATCTTAAAAGATTTTGGTAATTATTTTACACAAGAGCAACATCATAAATGAGTGCAAAAATCGTTACCTCTTATTTGTTACTTGTACATCAGCTGATGCAATAACGGTTTTATTTGCTTTCGGAGGATAAAAACGAAAGTGTAGAATTATACTTCGAACTCTACACTTTCGTCGTATCTTTTCGTGCAAACTTACAAAATTCAATACTTTATAAATATATTTGACACTGGTCTTTACTTCTCTATGTTTCGACATAGATAGACATGGATGTAACGGGGTCCAGGGAGTAGTTTTATTTAAAATAATTTACTACTATCTACCTACTACTACTACCCACTAACCACAATCTGTTATTGTTTGTCAAAAGTTATTCTGTGTAAAACGCATATGCGCATATTTTTTTAAGTAATACTTTCTATAATATGGGTATTGGAAAAATTATATGTTACGCTTTAAACTTAAGGTATGTAGGTATGTGTGTATGGGTATTTAGGTATGTGTATGTAGGTCTAGTAGTATATAATCATGATTAAATGTTTAGCTAAGTTTAATAGGTGGTAGAGTCACGCTGAAGCTATTACTGACTTCAGAATGAATGGGTCAGCTTGTCCGGGGTACTATCACCCAACCCACTAAAAACCGACGTAAAGTAACAGTGCTTGCATTGTTGCGTTTCGTTCGGCCAGTGAGAGCGTCGGAGGCTCTCCTCGCCTTCTCCCTCTCCTCTTCCTTTTCTCCCCCCTCTCCCCATATAGAGGCTGGCAACGCACTTGCAACTCCCCTGGTGTATCAAGTGTCTATGGACGGTGGTGATCACTTACCATCAAGTGACCCACCAGTTCGTTTGCCACTTATGATATATACAAAAAAAAGAAAAATATTTATACTACAGGACATCGTATAGTATAATATAATTTATGAGCATTCTCAGTGTGTCTATATACTATAATAAAACTGTAACAAATCGAAATCTGTACTTAAATATTTTTTTAAAATTTTAATCAGGGTAGACTATGTTATCGATATAGAAGCCAAAAATAATCTTTTTACAATTTTTGTCTGTCCGTCTGTCCCTATGAACACGCATCACTCTGAAAGTACTGAACCAATCTTGACGAAACTTGACATAATGATAGCTAATATTACAAGATTACATCAAATATACCCATTTTTGTCCCATAAAACGCAAAGGGTTCAGGATAAAGGATTAAACTCTAGAATCTGAACCCGTATTACTCTGAAATTACTGAACCAATTTTAACGAAACTTAACACATTGATAACTGATATTACAAGGCTACATCCAGGATACTTTTTGTCCCATAAAACGCAAGGGGTTCTCCAGGATAACGGATGAAACTAAAAAAAATGTAGTTCATGTAATTCTTGACGGATTTTGGTGAATTTTCTATGTGATATATATAGATACATATAGACAGATTAGCTAAACGTTTAAATTATACTTCATATTTCAGGAAATCCCTGGTACCAGCGATCCGATTTTGAATTTTTTTTTCAATGTTAGAAAGGTATATTATCCCTCAGTGTTATAGATAATGTTTATTTTGGAAAATTATTTTCAATAGTTAATCACAAGGAATGTAATTTAAATCAACAAATATTAATTTATCGCCATTACTGGGAAGACATTTATCGGCAATACGTGTAGGTTAGTATTTATCTTAATTGAACCCGGTAGGTGATGCTGCGAATGGGTTTAGGTTTATTCAGTGGCGTAACTTTACCATCTGGGGCCCGTGGCAAATTCTTTTGATGGGGAAAGTCGTATGTTGTACTCAGTTTAATTTTATTTACATCGAGATTCTCAACTAACTCAATTGTATTATGGTCTTTAGTTGTCTCACTTTGGATTTTCACCAGAACTTATAAAGATATACTTTTCAAATAAAATAAAATGCTCAGGTACAATGTAAAAAAATATTTTTGAACTCGCGGCCTCTTGGACCGGGGCCCTCTTGGGTCGGGGGCCCGTGGCATTTTGCCAGTCCTGCCACCCTATCGTTACGCCACTGGGTTTATTTTAGAAAATTTCTCCTATACCAACTATATTTGAGCGAGTCCCTGTATAGTTCGGATTTACAATTGAAAACGGTAGATGTCGCTGCGATCGCGTTTCAGTTTTATTAAGATTTTAGCGGATAACAATACAATTAAAACAGGTAATAATCGATTTTGTGCAGACGAAGTTGCACAGGTCAGCTAGTATAATATAAAACAATTAGCCAAATATGTTTCACTGCCTCTGCTTGTACACACTGAAGGACGCAATGTTTTTTTTTAATATATGTCTCATATAATTTCAAAATCTATATTTGTGGCGTTTTACGTCTAACCTCAACCACAACCACGGTGACATTACATGTTAACAAAATAAGTTTTAATTTTGAAAACATATTTTAATGACGCAAGAAACGTCTCTCTGTTTATAAATATTTAAAAAAGAGATACCATTGTAAATTCATTGAATACCAAGTATTATATCATAACTATCTGTTTTGTAATACTAAGTTCACACAGTAGTTATTGTACTACGCAAGCAAAGATTTCGTCGAAGCGCAATGAAACGTATCGTTAGACATCCGACTTGCGCAAATGCCCGAGATATCGAAACATTTTAACCGAAGTAAATGATATAAAATCGATTATTGTATGGTAAGTTGTCGCTGGCAAAATAATATTTGTCATATATAATATATCCTACATCTATGTATATGCCAAGTATCGGATTCGCATTCGCTTAGTTGGGCATTCAAAAAATAGCAAAAAAAAAAAAAACAAATACAATACGGATAGTTTCGTTAATAACAATGGACACTTTCATATTATATTCTGATTTATTTGTTACCGGATATAAATTACAATGTGGTTTTGATATTATCGTTAAAATTAAAGTAAAACCTGAGGTTATAACCTGATTATCACGAAAACAAAAAGCAGCTTACTAAAGTATATATTGCTTTGACAATTGACAGTAAATATCGAGATAAATTATTTATATTTTTTTTTAGTATAAATTATAGAATACTATGCATACTAACTCCGGTCAAAATGCGAAAATCCGCGTTGGCACCCAAAACTTTCAATACCTTAACCATCAGAACTATTATTGATAAGTTTGTTAAAACAAAAATGATAGGGCGACAGCCGACAATGAAATAACCTGGATCACCGATGTAGAAATTGTTATAGGTTGTCCGAGTCTTTAATTTCATTTACAAAGTCAGCGTACTGATGATAGCTTAATTAATGGCTACACAGCTGAAGTTATGTTAAATTCTACTTATTCAATAAAAACAGATACCTTATTTTCATCATATGGCAATTTTACACACACATTAATGTACATTTCAATAAAAAGTTGTAACAAATTATGAAGCATTAACCCTTATGTTAATAACCAACTTTACCGACGTCTTTTAGCAACCGGGTACCCGGGTACCCACAGATCTAAATATTAGAAATTTTTTTTATTGTGTTAAAAAAAAAAAATTCCAAACATTTTTTCCTTAAGATATAAATAGTTAGTCACAATAATAAAAAAAAAATAAAATAACAATAAGAATAATAATAATGCAACGCAAAAAAGAAGACAAGGCAGCTCCAATTCGTGATATGTGGACAATGTTTAATTCAAATTTAGCTCAGATGTACAAACCAACCGCAAATTTGACAATCGATGAACAGCTCTATCCGTACCGTGGTCGTACAGGATTCACTCAATATATACCATCGAAACCAGCTAAGTATGGTATAAAGATCTGGTGGATTTGTGATGCGGAAAACGCATATCCTTTGCAAGGGATTTTGTACACTGGTAAAACAGATGGTATTCGGGAAAAAAATCAGGGTGAAAGAGTAGTGAAAGAATTGGCAGCTCCGTACCGAGGTAGTGGTAGAAACATTTGCATGGATAACTTCTTTACTACTCTTCCCGTTGCTAAACATTTGTTATCGTGGAAACTTACAATTGTTGGCACAGTAAAAAAAAATAAGCCCTACATCCCTAGTGTTATGAAAGCAAATAAGACACGGGAGCAGTATTCGACAGTTTTTGGATTTCATGAAAAGGTTACGATGTGTTCTTATGTTCCTAAGAAAAATAAAGCTGTCATTCTATTATCTACAATGCATTTAGATGCATCAGTTGATGATGATGCTAAGCGAAAACCAGAAATGATAAAATTTTATAATAAATATAAAGCTGGTGTTGACACAATGGACCAAATGGTTCGGAGGTACACATGTCAACGACGATCTTCGAGATGGCCAATGGCATTTTTCTTCAACATGCTAGACGTTTCTTCACTTGCATCATATCTAATTTATTATGAAAATAATAAAATGATTGCTAAAAAAACTACAGAACGTCGTCAATTTATGCGGAAGCTAAGTGAAGAACTATCATTGCCAATGATTGAACACCGCACGGCAAATTTGCAAATAATCCGTCACTTCTCGACAAAGATTGCTGTTGAAAGTATTTTAGGTCATGCACTATCAGAAGCAACCGAGATAAATTCTGGTCCTGTTGTTCCAAAAGATAAAACCGGAAGAAAAAAAGTGACAGGATCTTGTCATGTTTGCAATGCTTTGCCAATAAAAAGACGGCGAAAGACTCGTAAGAGCTGTACCAATTGTCACCAGCCAGTATGTGACGAGCACTCAATTAATCTGACGCAGTGTGTAAAATGTTAGATTTAATGTCGTTAATTATAAAAAATGTATTTTTTCTTTATTTTTTCAATAAAATTTAATTGCATGCATTTATAGAAACCATTTTCAATATATTTTCTATACTTTCTACTGTGGGTACCCGGGTACCCGGTTGCTAATGGGGCGATGGCTGAAGTTTAAGCTTATTTAAAAAAAAAAATAATGAGTAAATAAATTAAATGGACTCACAACTAACTTCCTTTTGAGTTAAAAAACGACGATTTGAAGGCTTAAAATAAAATATTGAATTTTCTTTGAGCTATTCATACAAATACACCGCGGTGGGTACCCGGGTACCCGGTTGCTAACATAAGGGTTAAGTTAATTCAGAACTTCCAATTGTTGTCCCACACATTTCAATCGCATTTTCTAGATTATTTGCAGACGTTTATGTATTTAGAATCTTTAAATGGATAAAGATATTTTTCCATTGACACCATGGTAGGTTAGTTAATATGTGAAAGTCTGTCTAGACCTAGGAGGTATAGAAACCCAATGTCGCGCCGCGGTTGGAGCCGTCTCGTCGCTTCATGCCGCCACCATGTCGCGTCGCCCCCAACCCTATGCAATTCTAAATTACCCCGAACTGAGGGTTCATATTAAATGCCACAATTGTAGTGTAATGAACCCGAATGAGGATGAAGTCACTTAATCATATTTATTTCAATATAGTATAATAAAGTATGAAGAGTATATATATAAAACCTTACCTCTTCTTACGCTTAAATTTCTATGTAAAATAATTAAATAAAAACAAATAATACGTATTGTAATTAACGTACTAAACTTTTAAAATAACGATAATAAATTTGAAAAATATAAAATTTTAATTACTTATCTGTAATTTGGATTATCTTGGTATAAGCTGTAACTGAAATAGATATATTATAATCGTATCGTGTTTTTGCTCGACAGTAATTTACGTTTTTCGTGGTTATAACGTTACAATTACCTGTAATTAAAATAATCGAAAGAGGGCAGGGTTGTCGACTCATTGCCATATGATGGTTTGAACACGAACGAAATCGGTTTAATTGACCTTCTTAAAATATCAATTACCGATACTTTCGATAATCCTGTGACTATGAGCAATAAATCATTTGCGAACTGTAAATTATACACTATTTTCACGAATAAAGCGTTCCACAAGTTAAAATAATGAATTTATATTGATATTAATACTTAATTGATTATTAATTTTAGACCGCACATATAACTTATTGAACATTAATTATTATATTAAATTACGTCGATTTTATTCGTCGTTTCTTTCAAGGACTTATAATAACGTTACGATTAAATATGCATTTCTATATCGTGAGTTGTTTATTAAAGATTCTAAGCAACTGCACGAAATTACTCATATCTATTTGGATTGTGAATAGACAACGTCATACAAATGAAAGCGTCACGAAAGTTATTTTCTATGACCTGCTATAATCAATTTGTTATATTAATTGTATTAGATTTGACTATAATATAAATTGTATACTTATTCGGCAAACCAAAACAAATAGTAAATGCTTTTAATACCACAATATTATTTAAGATTTCTTTTTATCTTTGTTTTGTTTTTGAGCTCTATTGTTCTTATTATGAATTGAATTACAGTTATTTCCTGGCATTATCTAATAAACAAAAATAATATTTTTTACCTGTCAACAATAAAAATTTTAAATTACCTTAAAAGCTTTAAAAAGGTTGTTTCTCTACCTGCACATAGCGTGCGTTACGAACTATTGTTGTCTGTAAGCAGAAGGAAACCATTCAATACTCCATCGAACAAGCGCTCAGGTAGCGTGCATAGAATTCGATACGAAAGCCTTAGGTCGAGATTATCTCGGATTAACATACCGGCGTCCGTCATTGTTGGCTCCGGGGCAAAATTGTCCGTCACTGATAATGTTGGAATATTATTTTTAATAATAATCCCTGGGGCTCAATTTATCCTAATAAATTGAATGCGGGCGCGACGATGGGGTGCGAATATCCTGACACGCAACTCGAACCCTGTGGCGTTATTGATTCGTTCGAATTACACCACGTAATTTGTAGTTGTATAGCATAAATTATACACTTTAACTTTAGCCTTAAATATATTAATATTTATTTGTATACCCTATTAAATTAATTGAAACTTGTATAAATAATATTGACGTGTTTATTATTTTTCTGGATTAAACTTTAAAACGTTTGAACAGATTTTGCCGAAACTTTTACTGGAAGATAGGGATTTTGCAAAATTTTATCCGGGAGTAATATCACATTATAAATACAACATAGACAGCAATTAATCCATATAAAATACGTAGTTCACTTCAAAGAGCTAAATCATAAGTGAATGAAATAGCGAGTATGAATTTGTGTATCATATAGGCAAATTACTGCTTAAATATGTTTATAATAAAATATTCAGTCATTCTAATTTCCACCACCATTTTGGTTAATTTAATTATTAATAATACATATTTCTATACTTTTCTAACACATTAATAGCCGGTCTGTATAATTTATGTAAGTATTTAATAATAAGAATTCGAAGATCTCAGGGGAAAAGATAAAGTTTATTGTTTAATATTAGATGGAATAATTTGTTTTTGATTCATTTACATTTGAATAGGAGATTAATTATTTTAATATAAATTTATGATCCGAAGTTCATTTGTTTTTTCCATACATATATATTTAAGAAAAATCGACACTCTTGACTTTGGTAACGAATGGCTTCAATTCATTGCTGATAATTTAAACGATAACGATAAATTATTGTTTAGAATAACATTACTAATTGTTATTCTTATAATAGTTATAATAGTCTGTGGATGTTTCATTACTTAGTGAGAGTACTTTCTGAAAGAAGGCAGGCATATGCTTTAATCATCGCGATGAGTCGCTTGCGTTGACTCAGGACGTATTGGCACTTGGTTACGTAGAGAACTGTTTTTTCTCCAAATTGCTTCAATATAAGAATTGTTTCTAGAACATGCAAGCTTCTTCACAATATATTACATTACATTCATTGTAGATCTATAGCGTTATTTCGGACAGTTATCTTTTTGAACGACATTCCCATAGAAACCAAAAAGGTTTTCCGTCAATTTTGATTCAAATGAAATTTGATATATGTATATCTATGTTTAATTATACTGTGTGACCTGCAGAGGAGTACCTTTGAATCAAAATTTGTCTTCACCAATTACACGCGTGCTTGTTATAAGGATTTCCGTCAACTGACATGCAAGAAAGTAAATGTTGAAGAAAACATTAGTACATACTGAGAGATGAATCAAAGAATATTGGATCGACACAACTCTATACATATTAGTAATTTGTTTTACTGGGTTATTATTCTCGATACTTAAATGTTTATTAATTAATTACGGGATATTATGGAGAAGAGATAAAAATAAAAACGTTCGCAACAAAAATCATAATTATAAACCATAAAAACTTACTACGTGAAAATGGTAATATTTTTGAAGGGTTTGAAGGGTTACCAATAATGAAAAATAAAAGAAAGAATTGTTAAAAATTTGCTAAACGCGTATATAATTTAATCTATCTATAAATAAAATTTAAATCTATTTAAAAGTTTACCGTCGAATGTGTATAAATAAGCATATCACTCCATAACGGCTTCATCTATTTCGCTAATTCTTTTTTTTGCTGTGTAATAACAGCCAGGAGAGGGTTTGCATGTTATAAAATGTTAAAAATATGGTTCAGGAAAATGAAAAGATTTAGTTAAAAATCACCATATGAAAAGCGAGCGAGGCAAATGACAGCAGACAAAAATATTAACAATATATAACATATAGATAAAATTGATATTCAGTTGTTATTTTATTTGAAGTCTATGTAGATCTTGCTATAAAGGGAATATTAGTACCCATATACACATATCTATATTCCCTCATAGTCAATTTCAATAGTAGTTAATTTTGTACTGAGGTAACCGTCTTCTTGACGGATATTTTTGGATTTGTTTTAGTCGAACTGAAATCCATTTCCGTGTTTAGGCTCATGTAATGAACACAATACAGTTTGGAAACATTACTAATGCGGTTGTTTCTACACCGTTGCATCGCGTTATAGCTGCTTTATTTCATGTTTAAAATAATTTTTCTTGAATCATGGTTGTGTTTTAATGATGATTGAAGATTTACCGGAAAAAGTAATAGTGTGACGTTACTAAAGTGTAGATAACTCGTTTGATCGAATTATAACCATAGGTTAATTAAGATAAAAATTACAGTTATTTACGCGTTATGTTTCGGCGCTAATTTTATCTATACGTTATACAAGGTATAAAGGTCTTCCTGCTTGTTTGTCTGCTCGTTTGCATGTATTATAATTATAGCTCAAAAATAGATTTACACGATGCTTTTTTACATTATATGTGTATTTGTATGGTGAGGTTTTGCTATGTGTTCCGATATATGATATAAGATATGAAAATTAAAATAAATTAAATATTGTCTAGTTATATACTAAACTAACGGGCTTGGCAAACGTTGTTCTGCCCTGAAAAAATAATCGTGAAACATATTGCTGCGTCACCTAGCGGATCAAATTATGAGTCTAAACCATTCAAAGATCCTCTGAAACACATACATAACATTTCACCAAAATCGGTCTCATCGATTAGGAGTTCAGTCACATACAGAACTACAGAAGAACTACATATAACTAGCGGGCATGCCTTGATAATAATAAAAAACCTTGACAAATTATATACCTAAACCTTTCTCGTGAATCACTTTATCTACTAGTTAAAACCGTAAGAAAATCCGTTCAGTAATTTTAGGGTTTATCCCGAATAGAGAGACGCGGCAGAGGGCTTTGTCTTATCCTATGTAATGATAATACCTATATAAAGATACTGCAATGTGTAACACTGCAATAAGTATTTATTAAAGCCTAAAACTATGGTACATACTATAGAGAATCCATAAAATATTCGTGTCTATGTCCAGACAGCTTAACACTTCCGTACGTACATTGTATGTGTGCGGGGGAGGTAATTGCAAAATATCGATTGTTACGAGCACCGTGTAGGTAAAGTACATGTACAAACAAACAACTATACAGTATATTGTGTATGACGTCGCGTCGCGGCTAGACAGACGATTTTGTATCACGTACTGGCAAACACTGTACATACGAGAATTGATTAAATTTAGTTACTTATAGCATCAACGTCATGAATTGTAATAAATGCGTTTTTTTTTCAACTTCATTATATTAGTTTACTATGTACATGTTTTGTTATTTCGTTTACCAATAAGAGATATAAAATTTCTATCCTTACAAAATTGACAATAAATTACTAGCAAGAAAATCTTTGGCGAAAGATTTAGGCATCTTATTTGATGATAAATTATCATTAGAGAACATTACCATGACATCACTAGTAGAGCTTTTAGAATTTTAGGTTTTATAACTAGATCATCCTTATCTTTTAAAAACCCTAACAGTCATGTCGTCTTATTTAACAGTTTAGTTCGTAGTATCGTCGAGTATGCATCTGTAGTTTGGTCACCCTGTTACACCATACATTCTAAATCTATTGAAGCAGTTCAAAGAAAATTTCCAAAAACTCTATGTTACAGGTATGGTCATGCTCGCAGTGTCTCTTAATACTATGACAGATTAAATAAATATAACATTATACCATTACATCTTCGTAGAATTCAACATGATCTAGTATTTCTTCATAAATTGCTGCACAATTATATTTCATCTTCCTCCTTGCTAGAGTCTCTTAATTTTAACACCAATTTCAATTAACGATTTCCTAAAACATTTATTCTTAAAACTTATGTGAATAATACTTCTTATTTCAACCCAATTGTACTGCAATAGCAATGGTATAATGAGCTTGCAAGCAAACATATTTTATTAGACACTAGCCTTTACCCGCGACTTCGTTCGCGTGGAATAGATACACTAACATGCAGCAGTTCTCAAAAAGAAAAAACATCCCGATTTTGAAACATTCTTCATCTGTGCTCCGCTCCTATTGATCTTAACGTGATTATATATAGCCTATAACCATTCTCGATGAATGAGCAATATAACACTGAAATAATTTTTCAAATCGGACCAGTAGTTCCCGAGATTACCCCCTACAACGTCACAAACTCACAAACTTTACCTCTTTATAATATTTATTAGAAATGTTTGACCATCGGGCATTGAAATTCAAAAAGACAAACATTTTATATCCATGACCATCTCAACAACAGTTTCTATATTATATTTTAATATTCATAATTTTTGTTTGCCATCCTGTTTTTTTTTCCATGTGTTAAATTTAGTTTTCATAAATGAATTCATTTGAACTTTTTCGTTTATCCTTTTATATATAGTTTTTTAAATCCAATGTATCTAAATATTTAAACAATTATTATTTTCTTATTATTATTATGATCAGTGTAAGTTAAGTTTCTATGTGATAAAGCGTTTTAGGTCTTCTGTTTAGTTTACTTCTTTTTATTATTGTTATTGTAATATTATTTTTGATTGTCGACTGTTGCTTTATCCATATGTAAATAAATAAATTAGTATTGGATTATTATTCGTTACGCACAAATCATGTTAAAAATTACATAAAAATTATGTAGTTTTAATAATAATAATGCACTGTCTTAATATGTCTTAATAAAATGTAGTATAGAATGCAATATGTATCAGTGTAGATTAGATACTTGTTATGTTGGGTTATAACAAATATCAGTCTATAGAACGTTAAAAAAATATTGATTTCAACGTTTTTTTTATTACTTATTACGAACTAAATTATATTTCCAATCATGCCACTTACAGTATATATAGAAAATTCTGAGGTAGGTATATAAACTTCATAAACGTTTTGAAGGATCACCACGAAATTTGGCAAATCTAAGTGTTTATCACGGAGAATATTACTATACTAACCATTTTATAACTCGTCACTAGGTGGCGCTATGCTATATTTTGTTGTTAATAAGTTTTGTGCTATGATTTAACACAGATGAAGTAGAGGACAATTGCTTCTCTAGTTATACTACTTAGTTAAGCCGGTCTCTTTTATATTTAAACAATACATACTTAAAATAAAAATTTGTTGGTTCCAAATATTTGAAATAAGATGGTTAGGCTTTGTTCATCACAGTGATACTACAAGTAATATAGATGGAATGAAAAAGATTTTAGATATTTGAATTCATCAATTTGTTATGGACAGATACATTAATATCGTAATTACGGATAAACAAATATTAGGCACGAATTTAATAATTAAAATATTGAATGATAAATGTTCGTATACACCTAGAAACTCTAAAACTAGAAACTTATTAAGTCTTCAGTACATTAATTTTTATTTGTTTTTTTAAGTATTGTATATGTTTCGCTCAAAAGAGTATAACCTAAAACTCTTTAGAGTATGAACTTATATTAAAATATATATGTTTTGAACACGTTTTTATTATTGTTTTAACAATTAAATATATAATAATTAGATTTACAATAATATTCATGATTCTTGATGCAGATTTTTCTTTATAAATTCGATTAGGTACGCATTATTAATTGGCAGGTTCCCATATTGATGTTGACAAGCGATGTATGATAATTTAAATACGCGCGTCCTTATGCCGGGCATGCCTTCTAGACCATAATAACAATTGACTACCGCATTCCATACTACAACAATTAAGTACATACATACACTACGTAGTTACAATTCAATTATTACGCATGTTTGATGAAAACATCTACCATTTATATGGGGTACTATTTATACAGAACGTAATATTATGAGCTTAAATGTTTGTAGGATGTTATCTATGGAAATATTTATATAATTAACCTTACATTAATTAAAGTTATTAAGAAGCCACGATTTTATAAGAACTACGCTTCAGTGATGTGTTTTCTTACCGTGGAGAACTGGGGCAAGCGGTGAAGTGCGCAGTGTAGGAGAGCATTTTTTTTCAAACTGACTACCCTATTGACCTAGCAAGGTCTTAACAGGTTCTAGGAACGGACTACTTCTGTGGGAGAGCGAAAATAAACAATTGTTTGCAAAGAACTTTTGTAAGCAAAGAAAATTTTTGCTTTTTTTTCCTTTTTCCTTTTGTATATAAGTTTATTTTTAAGATAATAAACAACGTAGAAAAGATTGCGCATATAAGCTACTCATTACATATTATAAAACAAAGTTCATTTGCCACGTCTGTCTGTCTGTCTATTCGCGATAAACTCAAAGAGTACTTACTGAACAGATTTTTATGCGGTTTCGTCAATAGACAAAGTGATACACGGGAACTGTTTAGGTATATTTTGTCAAGGTTTTTTTATTATCAGGGCGGGACAACGTTCGCCGGGCCCGCTAGTTTTTAATATAATAACTGCATATAATTAACTGCGTTTAATTGAATATGAATACTACAGTGCATACTAAATATATTGTCATTGTTACAGTGGCCTCAACTTCCAAGATCTGATCGTGAGGCAAGGAGCTATCGATTCCCCACCTAAAACCCCCTTCATCCTTGGTTTCGAATGCGCCGGTGAAGTCGAACAAGTTGGAGAGGGTGTCACCAATCTGAAGGTAAAAACAATCAATAAACGATAACGTTTTATATGTAGAAGTAAAAACACAATGGCAATATCGTGTTAACTTGTATGTGTTGTGTATTTACAAGATACAGTGTAACACGAGATATCTGAAACCTGATATTGCAGTGGCAACATGCGATGTATTTCCCCTACGGGGTTGTCTGCGACGTTGTCTAATTGCCAATTAAAATGCGAGTGATAATCGCAACATTATTTTAAAAGTTATACGTTCATTAAAATTTTATACTGTAAACAGATTTAAAATAACACTATTCTTATTGTTATTAAATATGCTAACAATAAAATAATTATGATACCGAATCGGGACTTGACCATTGTTTTCAAATTTAGGCAACATTTTTCACATGTGTTTTGTAATAATGTACAAAGTTATTTTTCTTAACGGTCTTTACTTGTTCTATTGATAACTAGTAGTGACCGAGACTTCGTCCGCATGGATCTGAATCCGAAGAACAAGCTTTCATTTACTGCGTCTTAGATATTATTTATACTCTATCTATGTTTTGTAAGAGATTGCATTGCATTTACTTACCCACTCTTTTCTCGTATCTAACTCGAGGCGTCATTCAAATTATAATAACTGTTGATAGAGAAGACCTATTTTAATTAAACAAAAACTAAATGTTATTCGAGGATATGCTTTATCCTTGTCTGGATGAAGTGTTATCGTGAACGCAGTGCTTTAGTAGTGATGCGTGTCCATACAAACAAACAGACAGACATTTCTAAAAGTGATTGAGATGTATTTTAGTACTTATTTTAGACAACTGTTCGCGGTTAGAAATCGTCTGCATGACCTAGACTGAGTTGATTTATTTATATGGTACGTCTTATCTCGGTAAAGACATTTATTTGTTGTTGTTATATGTAAATGTATAATTATTGTGTTGGGAGTCATAGTTCTTACTATATACCTATAGTCATGAAGTGAAAAGCTGAGAAAGTACTTATAAATTTAAAACACCTACTACCAATTCAGGAAGTATTCCAGTCATCGGGAAAACCTTACGCAAAACTTGATCGGGATTTTATAGTTTTTGAATTAGATTATATAAGTAAATAAAGAGGGACAGAGTTCCAGATATCGTTCACGTTCTTTAAAGTGGTAGAGCCACGCTGAAGCTATGACTAATCTCAGCATGAATGGGTCGGCACACCCGGGGTAGTACCACCGTCTCACAGAAATCCGACGTGAAGTAATAGTGCTTGCATTGTTGCGTTTCGTTCGGTCAGTGAAAACGCTGGAGGCCTACTTCCTCTTCTCTCCCCTCCCTTCTCCCAATAAAATCCTGTACACCTCCTCTACTCCCCATTCCCCCAAACACAAGCTGGCAACGCACTTGCGACTCCCCTAGAGTTGTTAGTGTCTATGGACGATGATGATCTCTTAACATCAGGTGACCCGCTTGTTCGTTTGCCTTCTATGATATAAAAAAAACGTACTAATCCATCCTATAATACATTTTTGACAGTGAAAGGATTTATTCTTTAATTTTTGGTACAGGTTGGTGACCAAGTGGTAGCGCTTCCCGAATACAGAGCATGGGCTGAGCTTGTCTCCGTACCAGCCCAGTACGTCTACGTTCTTCCTGAGGGTATGACAGCACTGGACGCTGTGGCTGTAACTACCAATTATGTGGTTGCTTATCTGCTTCTTTTCGAGATGGCCAATTTGACTCCCGGCAAGAGTCTTCTGGTGCATTCAGCTGGTGGCGGAGTTGTAAGTATATAGCGTTTAGTTGCAACGACAATTGTAATAAATTCCATACATATAAATAAAATTGAAGTTTCAGTTATTTCTCTGGGCAATATACAGAGCACTCTGTAATAATTGAATTGATTTTGACGAGACTTATTGAGCGAGATATGATTTTTTTTCGAACTGCCCTTGGCCTTTTGGCCTATTGGCCTTGCAAAGCCTTTACAGCTTTACCGGACTACTAAGGGCAAGCGCTTAAGGCATTCAGCCGATTTTATTTGGGCCAACTAGCTCAAGTGTGCAAGGCACACCCCGGCTTGGCTGTTGCCTGTCACATGCAAATCGCGAACTATGTGAGATAACATAGGCTAAGCTAACTATTCATATATGTATGAATTATTGAAACGTACATGTGTACGAAGCATACATAGCTCAACAACTCTTACATATATTTTTATCGGAAAAAGACAGATATATGATTAGAGATATTTCAAAGAGTTATAAAGGTTATAAAAAGGTAAAAAAATACAAGCCAATAAATTAATACTTCCCGTGTATAATAAAACCACCAAAGTATAGAAGAACAAAGTTGAAGGTTCCAGTCTAGTAGATAGTGATAACAAATCTATCGAAATAATTGCTAACAATTGGTAGCATTTTGGAATAATATGTGAATAAAGTGGATCTATGTTGCATGTAATAATATTTCGTAACTACTATTGGGTATTACATTAAAACTAGATTACTGATAAAATTCCTGTGGTTTGGTATTATTCTTAAGTAAACAGTTCTTACAGCAGTATTGATTATACTTGATTAAATAAAACAGCGCGTAGAAAGAAATCATCCGTTAGGCCACCAATTAAAATAATCCGAGGGAGTTTTTGGCGGAATCTTAGGCTATGATGTAGTGGATTTTATTTTTTATTCATAATCTTGTGTTATTTGACTCTATATTTTGTAAATTTTGTGGTGTTTTACCTAATGTAGTTAGATTATTGTGCATAAGTGAAGTGAATGGAAAATAATACCACGGAGCATGAAATTCTGAGATGCCACAAAAACTTCCAGGAAGGTTCTAACAAGGGATCCACCATCTTGTTAGAATATTGAAATAATCATATGACGCTTGTAATATTATTGTACTATAACGTCTATTGAAACAAAATATTGACACTGGCAAGTGCTTCAGCGGAGCCAAACAAGAACAAGAAAAAGAAGAAGAAATAAACCGAGATTTGTACTATCACAGATTAAAATATAAGACCAACATAAATTTGATCGTTAACTTATCTAACATACAGCTTATAAAGGGAGGCTATCAATTCGTTGACCTCTCGTAAAACTTTCGTCATATTGGGTTTTTTTCGATCTGTATCATATACTTTTAGTTCCTAACAAGAAAATAAACAAACCACAACAAGCCATGTAATTGTTAGTGTGAATTGGGTGAGAAAAACATTATTTGCTTTAGAAGCATTACTTCCGTCTGACTTCACCTTTGGTGTCAATGAACTATAAATTTAAGTATACAATAATGGATTACGTTAGGTTACAATGAAATGTTTTATCAATGACTAGCTGTTACCCGCGACTTCGCACGCGTTTTTTTTAATATATTAAATAAATTTAAAATTGTGATTACACATCTAGTGTAAATTACAATAATACTATTTCAAAAATATTTGTATCACACGCACATCATCTACTGTAACAGGTAACGTGTACATTATGTATGTGAATACTAATAGTGTATCGAATGGGATGGGATTTTGATCAGCCACATAACTGGAATTTTAAACTATATATCACCCTCAGTACTCACACTATATAAGAAAATAATGAAAATATGAAGCTACACATTATCGAACAATATTAAATAAAACAGCTAATTAGTTACTTATTTGCCCGTAAAATTCCCGTTCAAATATTACTTGTAGTCCGGTGAAGCTGTTAAGCGTAGTCATTTCTAAGAAAAAAAAACATTCAAATAGGTCCAGTCGTTTCGGAGATTACCCGGAACAAATTAAAAAACAGACATATCGCCAGAGTAAAAAAAAATGTTGATGTTTGTAGCATCACAGATTGTATTCACCAAAAATAATTTATTTGAATATAAATTACACTCACTTTACTTTTATAATACGTAATATATCACAAATAAAAAATTGGTAACAAAACTAATGTACAATAGAATTTTTTAAGAGCGTTTGGCGGGATTTCAGTCTGTCATGTAGTGGATTTTATATTTTTTTTATAATATTGTGTTACATGATTCTATATCGTGTAGAAATTGGTTGCGTATTATATAATATCGTTCGTTTATTTTGCATAAGTGAAATGAATGAAAAATATAACCATGAAGCATTAATTCTATGGTCTTGAAGATTAAGAAGATAAAAAATTACATTATATTATGTAGAGGATTCGGCGCTTATACCTTTACATTAACTTGGATATAGAAGAAAACTAACTATATTGACAACTTCAGAATTGGCTGTATGGATTAATTCCTTCGACTGTATTATTGGACGAATATTATTACTACTAAACTTTCTGAATAACAACACAAAATAAACTTAGGAGTTTTTGGCGGGATTTTAGTCTGTCATGTAGTGGATTTTATATTTTATTCATAATCTTGTGTTATTTGACTATATGTTGTGTAAATTTGGTGGTGTTTTACGTAATATAGTTAGTTTATTATGCATAAGTGAAGTGAATGGAAAATAATAACACGGAGCATGAAATTCTGAGATGCCACAAAAACTCGCTGGAAGGTTCTAGCAAGGGATCCACCATCTTGTTAGAATATGGTTTCACACGATGCTTAATATTGGAATGATCACACGAAGTTTGTGATATTATTGACTACGTGAGAATGGCAGTAATAATCGGAAAGATTGATTGCCAAAAATAAAGTTAAAAAAAAAAACTTAAGAAATGTTTGCGATATAAACGTAACACGTATAATTAAAAATTGAAAACAAAACTAACGTAGAATAAACTTTTTGAATAGGAATTCAAAATAAACCATGAAAATATTTTTAATAGAATGTTATCGCGTTACCATGGTAACGCGTATAATACTGACATTAACACGCAGCGGAAGCTTCCAAAGTAGCCCGATTTTGAGACATTCTTCATTAGTGCTCAGCTCCTTTTGGTTTTAACGTGATGATATGTAGCCTATAGCCATCCTCGATAAATTAGCTATCTAACACTAAAAGAAAGTTTTAAATCGGATCTGTAGTTCTTGAGTTCATAGCGTTCAACCAACCAAACAAACAAACAAACAAACAAACTCTTCAGCTTTATATATTAGTATAGATTTTAGTAAAGATTTTTTTAATTATAAAAAATAGTTTCTAGTTTATATATCGGTCTAGACTTTAATCGGATTAAAATATATGATTTTAATATTAGTAAAAATATGAGCGAATATTATGCAGGGGGACGTGTTTTTATTGGCATATATCCAGTGATAAAAGTTTTTATAGTTGATTCTGTCATACCAGAACCGCTATCAATGAATTCTCTGTACAATATAGATTAGCTGATAATCATAAATCATAAAATATTCTGATAATATACATTTTTTCCATATCACCTAAATTCCATGTATGCAATATACACCAGGTAATGCAGAGCTGAGTGGATTGTTGTTGGATATATGGGATCATAAAGATTAATGGCGCAGAGTTTGATGTAATATTTTATAACTAGAGTTTTTATTACATTAATTTTGCATGCATTTCTTTGGCTTGAAATCTACCGTGTGATTAGGCGTTTAGGAAATATCATTTTAAACATACTAGGGCTCGAATAAGATTTTTTTTTCCTCATTAGAAGACTTTTTCATAACTCAAGGTAAAGATAAGACACTATTTAGGTCTTTGTAGACCAACTCAGGTAATTATAACATGGAAAGTGAATGACGAAATTAAGGCTGATTTAAAAGATTATATTATATGTGAGATATATGACAGGTAATATATTAATATAGGGTACTAATTGAGAATTAATATGGGAAAGAATTAATAAACTTTTAACTTATAGGGCCAAGCTGTAGCACAACTCGCGAAGACCGTTGAAAATGTAACCGTGTTTGGAGTCTGCTCCAAAACCAAGCATGAGGCACTGAAGGCGAACAATAATAACATCGATCATCTTCTGGAGAGGGGCAGCGATTACACCAGCGAAGTCAGGAAGTAAGTCATTCTATTAATCAACTTCTTCGTTACGACTCATTATCTAATAATGAGTAACTTGTTGTTTCATTGATATAACTCGCTCGTACTAGTTTAAGTTACTCAAATTTTTGATGCATGGTAATAAATGAGAACGTTCATCAATTTTGTATTATGTATTATTGTTTTTAGTAAAGGTATTTTTATTAGTATTTTATTTATATATATATATATATATATATAAAATACTAATAAAAATAATAATAAAAATACCTTTACTAAAAACAATAATAAGTAATACAAAATTGATGAACGTTCTCATTATATATCTCATTATATATCTCATATATACATATATATATATATCGATTGGACGTCAGAGTAGTGTATTGACCCCATTGAAAATCAGCGCTACACAACTGCTTCTTTTTCTTCTTGTTTTGGCTCCGCAGAAGCATTTGCCAGTGTCAATGTTTGGTTTCAATCGATAATACAACATATTTTACACAATGTCATGTGATTATTCCGATGTTTCGACAAGATGGTGGCTCCCTTGTTAGAACTTTCTTGGGAGTTTTTGCGGTCTTTAAGTATTCATAGTCCGTGGTATTATTTTCCATTCATTTCAGTTATGCACAATAACCAATCTGTGCTACATAAAATACCACCAATTTTACAAAATATAAATTAAATAACACAAGAATATTAATAAAATACACTACATGACAGATCAAACTCCTGACATAAACTCCCGCAGTACTGCTTTTTGTACTACAGCATATTGTCAAATGAGATTGCAAATTGTTGGACAGTTTTTATTCCTCTAGACGTTACTACGTTTTGATTTGATTTTTAGTTTGTTTCGTATTTCGTCCCGACAATAGCTCTCTTGCTTTCTATATTATTACATCTTCATTTTGTTATTGAACAATATTATGGAGAAAAAGATATGTATGGTATGGTATGTGGTATGGGTATAGTATGGTGTCTAAAAATAAATTACTGTATCAAAAATTTGTGACTCGTTTTTCGAATAAAAAAGATTTCAAAGTATGCGGAGATAATTCAGCAGTTCCCTTCAGGAATGCGATGAGATCATCAAATCCGAATCGAAAACTTATTATGCAAAAATTTGAACAGGTGCCAATTTACAAAGAAAAAAAATAATTATGTGCTCGCGTTGCGTTTGTTATGGACGACCTGTGTTTCGGGTCGATATAAAATCCGATTCTTTATGTCATAATTATCTGGTTATTTATTCTCTTAGCAGCAATTCGTTTAAATCGTATTATAATAATTAAACAATAATCAGATCGCTCAATGTTTGGTGAGAATATAAAATAAATCTACATTTAATAAGTTTTAAGTACGCGTTTAAAATTCATATTTGGAAATTATGTTTATTATCAAGATTAGGAAAAACATAAATAATGCCAAATTGAAAACGAACAAAATCAATAGGTAAAACGTAACATTTCCGTTTCTTCATCTCTGACCAATCGGTATTTACGAAAGTTTACAAAAAATTTTAACCGCTTGGCACTCGAATAATTCTCGTTGAGTTATAAACTTTTAATAATTAATCTCAAATCAAATATGATCACTCCAATGCCTCCTCTCGACAGAGGCCCCGGGTTGCCTCCCGCGTTGGATAGCATAGATAAAGCAGAATGCCTTGCCGCAAGCTTAGAGAAACAGTGTTCGCCAAACACTGATAACACTGACCCTTTCCATAACGGATTAATCGAATCAGCTGCGGAGCATGTACTCGCATCTCCTCCGGCGGATACCCTAACCGCGATCACTTTCAATGAAGTTGCAGGCGCAATCAAGCGTCTCAAGCCTAGGAAGTCCCCGAGTGCCGATGGGATCAGGAACGAGGTTCTGAAACTCTTTCCTGATCGCATCATAGCTCTATTGGTCTGCGTCTTCAATGCGGCCATGTCCCAGGGTCACTTTCCGGCCGTCTGGAAAAAGGCCATAGTGATAGGTATTCACAAGCCCGGCAAGAAAGTTACGCTTCCCGTTAGCTATCGCCCCATTAGTCTGTTAGATACCTTAGGAAAGCTTTACGAGCGGCTCCTTCTGAACCGTCTCCAGTTCTCGATTACAGATTTAAAATTAATACCATCTGAGCAGTTCGGATTCGCGCCGAACACACTTGCACGAATCAAGTACACCGCCTCACGGAGCACATTTTCTCTAAATTTAACGCCGATCCGAAACGTAAACCGAAACGCAAAATTGCAGTCTTTTTCGATGTCGCCAAAGCCTTCGATAAGGTCTGGCACGGAGGGCTCATCCATAAATTATGTAAATCTCGCGTACCCGATAGGTTAATTCATATTATCCGCGATTATCTCACTGATAGGACATTCCGCTTCAGAGTGGATGGTGAACTATCACTGCCCCGCCCGATACGCTCAGATGTGCCACAGGGCTCCATTCTCGCGCCCACGCTCTTCAATCTGTTCATCAGTGACCAACCTCGGTCTCAGGAGGTCGAGGTAGGTTGTTACGCTGACGATACCGTTATTTACACTTCCGGCTGGCGGTCGGACTTTCTTGGGAAGCGCATCGAAAAAGCCGCTCATACTCTCGGTGAATGGTTTCGTCGATTGCGCATAGAAGTTAATCCCGATAAGAGTGCCGCAATACTCTTCGATCCCACGAAACGCGCTAATAACTTTGAGCCCATCAGGCTATACGGAATCGATATCCCTTGGGTCGAAGAAGTCAAATATCTCGGTGTTACATTAAATAGACATTTAAAGTTCAATTCACATATAGACAGAGTGCGAAACAAAGCCGCTATGGTCTTGGGTCGCCTCCATCCGTTGCTTTGTCATAAGAGTAAGATGTCCCTCAGACACAAGCTCACTTTGTATAAGACGTGCATCCGTCCCGTGATGACATATAGCTGCCCTGTTTTTGCGCATATGTCCAAAGATAACTTTCATAAGCTGCAGGTTCTCCAAAATCGTGTTTTACGCAAAGTAACTTTCATAAGCTGCAGGTTCTCCAAAATCGTGTTTTACGCAAAGTAACCGGTGCCCCGTGGTACATCCAGAGAGTCGATCTCCATAGAGACCTAGAGATCCCTTCTATCTGGGCGTACGTAAAATCACTTACGATTACTTATTTTGAAAAAGCCGCGAATCATCCCATTCCGTTAGTGGTATCCGCCGCAAACTATGAACTCGTACCTAACACTGTGCGTTATAAAAGACGTCCGCGACACATTTTTACCGACCCTCCTGATTCAATCACGTCAGCGAATGATCAGTACCTCGAAACAGAGCGTGTTCCCGCCCACGCCCGCGTAACCACAGATCACGTCGCCGTGGTCTGGGGGTTAATTTCGCTCCCGCACACCCGATTAGGTCTCCCACGGCAACGGTTCAAGCCTAGGTTCGATCCCTCGGTAGGGAGCCCTTGAGTGCGTTGCTTGCGCGATACGGTGACACACAAATATACATCACTACTACAACACTACACGATCACCCCCACACACGTGTACGCCTACACGCTTACACATGAAAGTGGAAGGGTTTATTTTTTTCCCTTATCGAACTGAAAAACTCTCAATTTTCCGATAATAAATATATGGAGGAGTTGTTGAGGCGTGTATGCTTGGTACACATATACGTTTCAACAACTCATACATATATGAATAGTTAGCTAGGTTAGCTAAGATAGATCGCGATTTTGCATGCAACAGGCAACAGCCAAGCCGAGGTGTGCCGTGCACCCTTAAGATGGTTGCCAAAATAAAATCGGCTGAGTGCCTTAAGCGCTCGCCTTAGTAGTCCGGTGAAGCTGTTAAGACCTTGCTGGGTCAATAGCGTATTCATTTCGAAAAAAAAAAAAAAAATTGTACGTAAATTTAAATTTAAAGGGATAACATGAATTCCAGATATCACAAGTTTAAAAATAGTGAAACGGTTCGTTTAACGGCCCTTCGTCTATTCACTATTAATACGTTTGTATATATAACAATGTTTAATTTGTCGGACGCGCGGCGGCCGGTTTTTTATTGCGCATTTATTCTCTTTTTTATCTTGTAAACTTCTAATATTATGATTTTAATCGGTAAAAGTTTTGAAAGGAACATATAACACGTTTAACCAAAATTAATTCTATAAAAAGTGAAAGTGTAATGTGAGAAATAACTATATTTCTTTCGGCCTTGTCATTTAGACATTTAGAGAATCATAAACCGTAAAAAAACTAGGATTACATTGTATTAGATCATCTATATCGTTAGTTACCACTATCAGACTGAAAATGGGTCTTTAAATACGTATTGGTTTTATAGTAACACTAGCTTCTGCCTGCGATTTAGTCCGCGGGGAAACTTTGGGTTAACACTAACACGTAGCGAAAGCTCTTAAAAGGAAATATGCGATTTTGAAACATTCTACATTGGTGCTCCGCTCCTATTAGTCTTAGCGCGATGATATATAGCCTATAGCCTCGATAAATTAGCTATCTAACACTGAAAGATTTTTCAAGTCTGACCAGTAGTTCTACAACCTCACAAACTTTACCTCTTTATAATATTAGTATAAATTACTATGGGTTTTTAAAAATGAAACAAGAGCATTTTCAATTTGGCAGAAGTTTGTTCTTCCATGTTCTCTCGTATATAAGTAATCATTCAATTTTATCTTCTGACGAAAAAAAAAACAATGCGTTAATGGCTATCATCTCCACATGTCCGATGTCGCGGGAATTATTAATCCACGCCCCAGTTTTTTCTTAATCAGTTGTTCTCGCTCCCAAGCTTGTTTAATTGGTGGTTATTATTACACAGTTAAATATTTAAGCGCTGACTCCGTTCAGTGTGTATCAACGTCACTGATACTTCGGATGGTCGCCCTCCGATTTTCTAATACTGAAACCGGTTTAAAGGGTTCCTTGGCCAATGAAGTGAAAGTTTAATTAAGTTGGACGAAATATACCTATGTTAATTGTCCCGTTACAAGTCGCTCGCTCGGGCAGATGCCTCTTAACAAACGCGTCATTTAATTCATGTAAATAGACAAAGATATTTTTGTATCCAGTGAGCATTTTACAACCAGCGCGCCGTAAACAAATACAGCCACAGAGGCACACACAAGTTCAATGTAAATAAACATTGCTACTTATCTATATTTTAATTTCAGAATGTCTGGATAAAATAATTGCCTGAAGTTAATAATTTAGCTTCGGAATTGCAGTATGGATTAGTTCCTTCTTATTTCATATTTGACGAACATTATCACTACTAATCATTTAGCATATCCAGTGTCTCGTTTCATCTATACTTCTACACTAATATTATAGAGAGGTAAAGTTTGTGACGTAGAGGGTAATCGCAGGAACTACTGGTCCGATTTCAAACAAATATTTTAGTGTTGTACAGCTCATTTATCGAAGATGGTTATAGGCTATATCATCATGCTAAGACCAATAGAATGCGGAGCACCCATGAAGAATGTTTCTAAATCAGTTTTTTTTCCCTTATGAGAGCTTCCGCTGCGTGTTAGCGTTAGCGCAAAGTAACTATTCCACGCGAACGAAGTCGTGGGCAGATGCCAGTTAGATATAAGATTACATGAATGAAACATAAAAACAAATATAGAAAAGTGATACAAAAAAGGATGGATTTGAATATTATGTAGTTTCAAAATCGTTATAGTTTAAATAGATAATTATAGGAACGCTAGTATCTGCACTAGTTACTTACATAATTTGATATAATAATATGTTATATTTAAATGAAAAATTTGAAACAAAATGTAGCAAGAAAGAAAATATTGGAACTAAAAATATTTTGTACTGTAATTTTCTATTCGTTTAATAATTTCCAAAATTTTGATTTGTAATCATTTACCTTACCTAATAAAACATTGAATATTTTCTCTCTCTACTGCTTGTAATAATTATTAGTACATTAATTGAGCGTCTGTTTTCTCCGGGCGCCAAAATAGCTGAACTGATTTTTGAGTAGCCTTTTGTAGGTCTATCTATTTTTAGGAATATCTAGCAAGTTATAAATTAACTTTTGATATGAGTAATAAATTTGCAATAAACGAGTAATATTTTATTAATCTTTTACCAGAGTTTCTCCTGACGGCGTTGACATTGTCCTGGATTGCCTCTGCGGTGAGGAGTGCAACCGTGGCTACTCCCTCTTAAAACCAATGGGTCGTTATATCCTATACGGTACGTAAAATTTGACTACATTCTAGCTTTATTTTATACTCAGATCGTTGTAGTTATGTTTTTAAAATTTAAACGAACGAAACTAAATTATATCAAAGGTCAGGGATGGGTAATAAGTGGCCATAAATTTCGATCTCGACATGCCCATTGGTCTTGTAACGTCTATATTTAGAAGACGTAACATCTGCAATTTTTTTTTGTACAAGTTATTTTCGTCGCCCTAAAAGAGATAAAGAATAACCGGATTTATATGATATTAAATGTAAATTCAGCGCTAATTGCATCACATAAGGAAATAATTGAATATGGTTTGGTTAGCTTTTGGAAATTTGCTTTGATCATAAGTTTGACTATATCAAACTAATCTGTTCTTGTACGTAATGAGATTAATTTACTGGAGAATTAATCAGTTGGAAATATAGTGTAAATTAAGTTTTTGTTCCCAAGTTTATGATGATATTCAATTAACAATACATTTTCATTAAAGCTTGGTGCTACAGCGCTTTAATCTCAGTCCAATTAGAAGTACATAATTAATATGTTGAATGAGTATTTGGTACTGTTTTATCATTTACATTCTCGATAATTTAATGTATGTTCGTAAAAACTTCGAAAAACTGCATTTAGTAAAAGACCGGGCTAATCTAAATACTAGAAATTGTAACAAATTGGTCGCTCCATGTCTGAGACTTAGCAAAACCAGTAATAATGTTAGGTTTTACAATAAAGTCCTAAAGCATGTTACCGATTTGCCGGACTGTAAGTTTAAGCTCCACGTCAAGCGGGTTTTGGTGTGAAAAGGCTATTATAGAATAGATCAATAGGTGAACGATGGTGATGTCTGGAATTGACTTATCTCTGTGCATCCACTAAAAACGATTATATGATGTATTGGAGATATTATGTTAAAAAAATGTACCCGATCGAGTTTCTTGCCGGTTCTTCTCGTTTTCTGAGTTGTTTTCCGAACCGGTGGTAATTTTGACGTTCATAGTGCCTTATGAGGCCTTAAACTGAATAAAGTGTTTTTGATTTAATACATAAGTTGTAAATAAAGAATCAACTGTTGTGCCCAATACATTGCATCAAAAAATATGACAAGGAATTCTTTTGAGAAATCGTTTGTTAGACAACACTACCGTGATTACCACGAATTAGTAACAAGGCTATGAGCACACTGAAGTATAAATATCAAACAAACAATGGTGTTTATCTCAGGATCATCTAACATCGTGACCGGGGAGACCAAGAGCTTCTTTAGCGCTGCGCGTGCTGTGAGTAATATTACTATATTTTAATTAATAATCTGACTGTAGTGTTAATAGATACTATTTATAACGTTATATATTTATGTCGCAGTCTGGCTTTTTCTAAGCCCGTCAGGGTAGCTGCCACCCTCAAGTTGAAAATTTGTCGCTAAGCTGTAGAAATAGAATTCGATATCAAAATTTTTTGTAATCTTTTAAAGTGTTTCGAGGTGGATGGCATAGTAATTTCAAACCTACGAAATCCTAACTTGGAGTCAGCTAAAAATGTTCAAGTCTTGGCCAGTATAAGTATAAAGGTTCAGTGTATTTTCCAAGCATTGTAATAATTAATGTTACTGCTTTTAATACAGCGGCAGATGTAATTTTTGATAATAAAAAAATCTTGACAAATTATATACCTGAGCGTTTGTCATGAATCACTTGTGCCAAGTTAGTCATGGGAGAATCACTTTATAGGTATTATTATTTTTTTTTGCTTTGAGTATTATTAGTTCTTCTAGATTAGGCCACTGAAATACACAACGACAAACAAAACATTTACAGACATAATTCTGTTAAAACTTATAAAACTAGCCAGAGTATTGACAAAAGTAGAAAATATACACCTTTATGGGTTTGTTAAAATCAGACAGACTTAGTATATTGTTAAATAAAATATCAAACAATATAATACTAAATTGATTGAAAAAATATATTCTGTCTTCATCCAAGCCATATTCACATATTGAGTTGTCATGTCTACAGATAGTCAGTGTACAGAGAACTTTTCTCATGAATCATTATATCTGGTGAATACCGCAAGAAAATCCGTAAAGCATTTTCTGAGTTTATCGCGAACAGACAGACAGACAGACGTGATAGAGGATTTTATTTTATAATATGTTATTATTTAACGTTTTGTGTTTAGTGGTGGCAAGTGGACAAGGTGTCCCCGATCAAACTGTTCGACGAGAACAAGAGCCTGGCCGGATTGAACCTGCGGCACCTGTTGTTCCAACACGGACGCGCCGAATACGTCCGCCGCGCTGTCGAGCGTGTCTTTGCTCTGTGGGGCGAGGGGAAAGTCAAGCCGCTTGTCGACTCAACTTGGGCGCTTGAAGACGTACGTTAACATTTTAAAATGGGTTTAAGTATTTTATAGGTTAACTTTTAATTAAAATGCAAATTCATATCAAATGGCGATGCAGTTAAATATGGTATAGTGATAAAGCTACTACAGACTGTCAGGTTTTTGACTACATAATATTACAAATTCAATATTTTGTAAATTTGTAAAAAAATACATATTGGTCAAATTCGTCATCTAATGGTGAAGATCTGGTTTTAAATAATGGTGTAATAAACTAAGTATAATGTAATATACAAGCCTTTGGTACAATTAACCTTCTGCTTGTTTGATTTCTAGCTTGAATCCTTAATCAGATATTAAAGACTGACAAACTTTTTTTTTTTGTATTTGACAGTGTCCATTTACTACGAAACTTTAGTTATTTTTCTAAGTAAATGATAATTTTATTAAGACACTGTTTATAGTTAACAAATGATCTTTTTTTACAGGTTGGTGA
>JACEII010000030.1:4119176-4144013 GCA_014332785.1 Antheraea mylitta
GGCTGAGTGCCTTAAGCGCTCGCCTTAGTAGTCCGGTGAAGCTGTTAAGACCTTGCTGGGTCAATAGCGTATTCATTTCGAAAAAAAAAAAATAATTGTACGTAAATTTAAATTTAAAGGGATAACATGAATTCCAGATATCACAAGTTTAAAAATAGTGAAACGGTTCGTTTAACGGCCCTTCGTCTATTCACTATTATTACGTTTGTATATATAACAATGTTTAATTTGTCGGACGCGCGGCGGCCGGAGACTTTTATTGCGCATTTATTCTCTTTTTTATCTTGTAAACTTCTAATATTATGAATTTAATCGGTAAAAGTTTTGAAAGGAACATATAACACGTTTAACCAAAATTAATTCTATAAAAAGTGAAAGTGTAATGTGAGAAATAACTATATTTCTTTCGGCCTTGTCATTTAGACATTTAAAGAATCATAAACCGTAAAAAAACTAGGATTACATTGTATTAGATCATCTATATCGTTAGTTACCACTTTCAGACTGAAAATGGGTCTTTAAATACGTATTGGTTTTATAGTAACACTAGCTTCTGCCTGCGATTTAGTCCGCGGGGAAACTTTGGGTTAACACTAACACGTAGCGAAAGCTCTTAAAAGGAAATATGCGATTTTGAAACATTCTACATTGGTGCTCCGCTCCTATTAGTCTTAGCGCGATGATATATAGCCTATAGCCTCGATAAATGAGCTATCTAACTCTGAAAGATTTTTTCAAGTCTGACCAGTAGTTCTACAATCTCACAAACTTTACCTCTTTATAATATTAGTATAAATTACTATGGGTTTTTAAAAATGAAACAAGAGCATTTTCAATTTGGCAGAAGTATGTTCTTCCATGTTCTCTCGTATATAAGTAATCATTCAATTTTATCTTCTGACGAAAAAAAAAACAATGCGTTAATGGCTATCATCTCCACATGTCCGATGTCGCGGGAATTATTAATCCACGCCCCAGTTTTTTCTTAATCAGTTGTTCTCGCTCCCAAGCTTGTTTAATTGGTGGTTATTATTACACAGTTAAATATTTAAGCGCTGACTCCGTTCAGTGTATATCAACGTCACTGATACTTCGGATGGTCGCCCTCCGATTTTCTAATACTGAAACCGGTTTAAAGGGTTCCTTGGCCAATGAAGTGAAAGTTTAATTAAGTTGGACGAAATATACCTATGTTAATTGTCCCGTTACAAGTCGCTCGCTCGGGCAGATGCCTCTTAACAAACGCGTCATTTAATTCATGTAAATAGACAAAGATATTTTTGTATCCAGTGAGCATTTTACAACCAGCGCGCCGAAAACAAATACAGCCACAGAGGCACACACAAGTTCAATGTAAATAAACATTGCTACTTATCTATATTTTAATTTCAGAATGTCTGGATAAAATAATTGCCTGAAGTTAATAATTTAGCTTCGGAATTGCAGTATGGATTAGTTCCTTCTTATTTCATATTTGACGAACATTATCACTACTAATCATTTAGCATATCCAGTGTCTCGTTTCATCTATACTTCTACACTAATATTATAAAGAGGTAAAGTTTGTGACGTAGAGGGTAATCGCAGGAACTACTGGTCCGATTTCAAACAAATATTTTAGTGTTGTACAGCTCATTTATCGAAGATGGTTATAGGCTATATCATCATGCTAAGACCAATAGAATGCGGAGCACCCATGAAGAATGTTTCTAAATCAGTTTTTTTTCCCTTATGAGAGCTTCCGCTGCGTGTTAGCGTTAGCGCAAAGTAACTATTCCACGCGAACGAAGTCGTGGGCAGATGCCAGTTAGATATAAGATTACATGAATGAAACATAAAAACAAATATAGAAAAGTGATACAAAAAAGGATGGATTTGAATATTATGTAGTTTCAAAATCGTTATAGTTTAAATAGATAATTATAGGAACGCTAGTATCTGCACTAGTTACTTACATAATTTGATATAATAATATGTTATATTTAAATGAAAAATTTGAAACAAAATGTAGCAAGAAAGAAAATATTGGAACTAAAAATATTTTGTACTGTAATTTTCTATTCGTTTAATAATTTCCAAAATTTTGATTTGTAATCATTTACCTTACCTAATAAAACATTGAATATTTTCTCTCTCTACTGCTTGTAATAATTACTAGTACATTAATTGAGCGTCTGTTTTCTCCGGGCGCCAAAATAGCTGAACTGATTTTTGAGTAGCCTTTTGTAGGTCTATCTATTTTTAGGAATATCTAGCAAGTTATAAATTAACTTTTGATATGAGTAATAAATTTGCAATAAACGAGTAATATTTTATTAATCTTTTACCAGAGTTTCTCCTGACGGCGTTGACATTGTCCTGGATTGCCTCTGCGGTGAGGAGTGCAACCGTGGCTACTCCCTCTTAAAACCAATGGGTCGTTATATCCTATACGGTACGTAAAATTTGACTACATTCTAGCTTTATTTTATACTCAGATCGTTGTAGTTATGTTTTTAAAATTTAAACGAACGAAACTAAATTATATCAAAGGTCAGGGATGGGTAATAAGTGGCCATAAATTTCGATCTCGACATGCCCATTGGTCTTGTAACGTCTATATTTAGAAGACGTAACATCTGCAATTTTTTTTTGTACAAGTTATTTTCGTCGCCCTAAAAGAGATAAAGAATAACCGGATTTATATGATATTAAATGTACATTCAGCGCTAATTGCATCACATAAGGAAATAATTGAATATGGTTTGGTTAGCTTTTGGAAATTTGCTTTGATCATAAGTTTGACTATATCAAACTAATCTGTTCTTGTACGTAATGAGATTAATTTACTGGAGAATTAATCAGTTGGAAATATAGTGTAAATTAAGTTTTTGTTCCCAAGTTTATGATGATATTCAATTAACAATACATTTTCATTAAAGCTTGGTGCTACAGCGCTTTAATCTCAGTCCAATTAGAAGTATATAATTAATATGTTGAATGAGTATTTGGTACTGTTTTATCATTTACATTCTCGATAATTTAATGTATGTTCGTAAAAACTTCGAAAAACTGCATTTAGTAAAAGACCGGGCTAATCTAAATACTAGAAATTGTAACAAATTGGTCGCTCCATGTATGAGACTTAGCAAAACCAGTAATAGTTTTTTTAGGTAATAGTATTAGGTTTTACAATAAAGTCCTAAAGCATGTTACCGATTTGCCGGACTGTAAGTTTAAGCTCCACGTCAAGCGGGTTTTGGTGTGAAAAGGCTATTATAGAATAGATCAATAGGTGAACGATGGTGATGTCTGGAATTGACTTATCTCTGTGCATCCACTAAAAACGATTATATGATGTATTGGAGATATTATGTTAAAAAAATGTACCCGATCGAGTTTCTTGCCGGTTCTTCTCGTTTTCTGAGTTGTTTTCCGAACCGGTGGTAATTTTGACGTTCATAGTGCCTTATGAGGCCTTAAACTGAATAAAGTGTTTTTGATTTAATACATAAGTTGTAAATAAAGAATCAACTGTTGTGCCCAATACATTGCATCAAAAAATATGACAAGGAATTCTTTTGAGAAATCGTTTGTTAGACAACACTACCGTGATTACCACGAATTAGTAACAAGGCTATGAGCACACTGAAGTATAAATATCAAACAAACAATGGTGTTTATCTCAGGATCATCTAACATCGTGACCGGGGAGACCAAGAGCTTCTTTAGCGCTGCGCGTGCTGTGAGTAATATTACTATATTTTAATTAATAATCTGACTGTAGTGTTAATAGATACTATTTATAACGTTATATATTTATGTCGCAGTCTGGCTTTTTCTAAGCCCGTCAGGGTAGCTGCCACCCTCAAGTTGAAAATTTGTCGCTAAGCTGTAGAAATAGAATTCGATATCAAAATTTTTTGTAATCTTTTAAAGTGTTTCGAGGTGGATGGCATAGTAATTTCAAACCTACAAAATCCTAACTTGGAGTCAGCTAAAAATGTTCAAGTCTTGGCCAGTATAAGTATAAAGGTTCAGTGTATTTTCCAAGCATTGTAATAATTAATGTTACTGCTTTTAATACAGCGGCAGATGTAATTTTTGATAATAAAAAAATCTTGACAAATTATATACCTGAGCGTTTGTCATGAATCACTTGTGCCAAGTTAGTCATGGGAGAATCACTTTATAGGTATTATTATTTTTTTTTGCTTTGAGTATTATTAGTTCTTCTAGATTAGGCCACTGAAATACACAACGACAAACAAAACATTTACAGACATAATTCTGTTAAAACTTATAAAACTAGCCAGAGTATTGATAAAAGTAGAAAATATACACCTTTATGGGTTTGTTAAAATCAGACAGACTTAGTATATTGTTAAATAAAATATCAAACAATATAATACTAAATTGATTGAAAAAAATATATTCTGTCTTCATCCAAGCCATATTCACATATTGAGTTGTCATGTCTACAGATAGTCAGTGTACAGAGAACTTTTCTCATGAATCATTATATCTGGTGAATACCGCAAGAAAATCCGTAAAGCATTTTCTGAGTTTATCGCGAACAGACAGACAGACAGACGTGATAGAGGATTTTATTTTATAATATGTTATTATTTAACGTTTTGTGTTTAGTGGTGGCAAGTGGACAAGGTGTCCCCGATCAAACTGTTCGACGAGAACAAGAGCCTGGCCGGATTGAACCTGCGGCACCTGTTGTTCCAACACGGACGCGCCGAATACGTCCGCCGCGCTGTCGAGCGTGTCTTTGCTCTGTGGGGCGAGGGGAAAGTCAAGCCGCTTGTCGACTCAACTTGGGCGCTTGAAGACGTACGTTACATTTTAAAATGGGTTTAAGTATTTTATAGGTTAACTTTTAATTAAAATGCAAATTCATATGAAATGGCAATGCAGTTAAATATGGTATAGTGATAAAGCTACTACAGACTGTCAGGTTTTTGACTACATAATATTACAAATTCAATATTTTGTAAATTTGTAAAAAAATACATATTGGTCAAATTCGTCATCTAATGGTGAAGATCTGGTTTTAAATAATGGTGTAATAAACTAAGTATAATGTAATATACAAGCCTTTGGTACAATTAACCTTCTGCTTGTTTGATTTCTAGCTTGAATCCTTAATCAGATATTAAAGACTGACAAACTTTTTTTTTTTTGTATTTGACAGTGTCCATTTACTACGAAACTTTAGTTATTTTTCTAAGTAAATGATAATTTTATTAAGACACTGTTTATAGTTAACAAATGATCTTTTTTTACAGGTTGGTGAAGCCATGCAGAAGATGCACGACCGTAAAAACATCGGCAAGCTAGTCCTGGATCCGTCTTTGGAGCCTAAACCGAAACCCGCGACCCCGGCCAAGGGCAAGGCAGGCAAGGAGAAGAAACCGGCCAAAGAGAGCTCCGAGGAGAAGAAAGACAAGGAAACAAAGGAAGAAGAGAAGAAACCAGCTGAAAATGGTGAGAAGAACGGTGAAGAACCGCTCACTAACGGTAACAGTGACGAAGGTCAGTCTCGATATTTTGTGACCAAGCATGTGTAGACACGTAGATGCTTTTCATCGTACGTATACATACAGCATCATGTTTTATTTATTTCGCTTTTATATTAACTAAGTTTAATTCTAATGCAGTACTCGATTCGTTGCGAATCGAGTAATATAGTCATATTAAAGACATACATTTTTACTTAACAGCCTTTAGACATAAATAGAGAAATTTGAAATTTGGGTTTTAATTAAAAATTTGTAGTTGCTTTAGTTTGACACGAATTTAGTTTTTGCTTATATGTTATTATTTATCATTGCTATAGTACTATGAATAATGTTAACATATGGGTATTTGTTGCTTGAATATAGGACAGTCCGTTCATCTTTTTACATAATATTCGACATAATTTTTTATCACATTAAATCTTTTGTACTTTGATACACTATAGTTATTTCAGTGATTTTTAAGCTTCAATGAACATGGTTATTACATTTTTTGCCGGCTGTTTCCAGATAGGTGTCGACTTTCTATTCCGGTAATATTTTGTCAAGTAAAAGTGAGGTGACAGATGACAATTGATGCATCGATAAAAAAGGGGTTTAATAATGTCTAAGGGCTGTTCAAAAAAACATATGCTTAGCTTGGTCATAAGACGTCGGGCTTGAAGATGTTTTATTGGTTTAATTTATAAATTAACTAATGTATGAGGGTTCATATTTTTTGTATTCCATAAGCGTACATAACCTATAAACATATCGATATATCTTTATAAAAATTTATGAACGTAAGCAAACTATACTATATATCAATATTCGTTTTACCATAGGTTATTATTCCACTTTTCAACAAATAGTAATAAGTACTAACATTAGATAATAATTAAGAGCGATTTTTGATGAATTTGCACGTTTATGTGGTTTTATTTCGAGATAAGACGATAGTATATAAGTTTATTTGGAGTAGCAATCATATAACAAAAGAATGCGCAACAAATGGAACCAAGCATGACAATAGAAGGTAAAACTTACAGTTATAGTGAGTTTACATTGTGTGTAATCACCGAATTATGAAACGGAATCTCTAATGAAACCTTCTTATGCGGATAACACAGATACGACGGATATGGCTTAGAGTTAGTGCGTAAAGAATGGAGATATTTTATTCCGAATGTTTTAGTGTGCATTTGATAATTACCTATTATTTGGGGTTAGATCGTGTATAGTCATTAATACTTTGCATCTACGCGATATGAGTAGAAAATACCTATGGGACAAAAAATTAAGAATACAAGAATTACAATAATATAAAAAATTGAGCTGTCACGGGACGCCTGGCAGATGTGAAACATCGAAATTGTTTGTATAAGTTTTGCATAAAAGAACAGATTTCGGTAGGAATAAGCTAAGGCATAATAAAAAGATAAGCATTAAAAATTTGTTCCAACAAATAATGACTGTTTATTTATTTTATTACATAAATATTTATTTTTATTAAATATAAAACACAAGAATTCAACTAGACGCAGGCGCGGTGTATTTGGCGGCATTTATCAAAGGTCGTCGGCACGTGCCGCGTAATTCTAATAGAACAAGTGGCCTATAAAACAGTTCGGTTTGAATCTTATGTTTATACAGAAGGGTTGCAAATGTTTTTAAATATTTCGTTAATAGTGCTATGTTCGTGTTTTAGTCGCCACGCCAACAATCAGGTTCATCCTCCCCCTATAGATGTTTCACATCAATATGCATATTTTATCCTTACGTATAACATAAATTCTGGTAAATTTTACAGAGTCAAAGGAGAAGGAGAAAGAGTCTAGCTGAATTGTTTCCCCCGAGGAGTGAACCAGACGAACCACCGCCAATCGATTATTTTTAGTGTTGATGCTGCTCGTTTTACCGATGTGACCACGTGACATAACCCGGCGCGGCGCGGCACTACTCCGCATCGCATCGCTCGCGCTCGTACCGCGCCGCGACATCGCTGCTCTGTGTATGTTGCCTCGTGTTTTAATGTTTCGTTAAATAAGTCTGAAAACGATGTTGTTCAATCACATATAAACAACTAAACTTTCATTATAAATTATTACCTTAAACAGACTGCCTGCGCCCGAATGAACAACCTCGTTACTTTAATTTAGGTTTTAATTATTGGACAATCATCTTTTTTTTTATTAATTTACGTTAGATATTATAAAATTGAATTGATTTCTTGAATATTTGAAACCTGTCAACGATGTACTTGATATGAATTCTTTCACATTTTTTAACATTATTTGATCTAATTTAAGAATTGTTTCGAATCATTTTTTTTATTATAGTTTAATGTTTAAGACTTTATTTTTAGGATGAGATATTATAATCTGCAGTTATTTTAAATGGCTATTATATAACTAAGGTGCAGATATGCTTAATCTTTATGTATGTTAAGCTTTAATATTTTATTAGTAAATGTTTGTAATTTGGCCCCACGAGACCCCCCACACCCGCCCTCGGGTCGAGCGCTACACCAACTTTTGCATTTCTACTGTGAAAATAATAACGAATGATTCTTACGTGTGATATTTTGTGGTAGATTTGCTAGATGTTTTGCGATATTTTTACGCTGTCTTTATGATAACATTTTTTTTTACTCTTCATTTATAAAAAGATAAAATAGAATTACTTTATATTTTTATACTTAGACATTTTTGTAAATTATTATTTTATAGTTGATAAAAGATCCGTTTTAGAAATTTATTTTATCTCGCACCAGTCATTGTTTGGTATTAAGGAGGACAAGAACGATCGTGAGGCTCGCAATCGGCTAAGTTATAGGTATTTTATGTGGTGAAAAATTTCATAACTTCACATTTAACTTATTATAACTCCATAACGAATATACAACGTACCTAAGTATGAGATTTATGTAATATTTTTATACTCTAAAAAATGTAAGCGTCACGGTTTCATAGAAGCTTTTATAAAAAGTTAGTACACATAAATCTCACATATCTAATCTAAACATTCACTTTCACAATATATTATAACTTATAAGTATTTTGATAACAATATTAATTGCAATTATTTGTAATATATATACCCACTTAGCATATATGTATTGTTTTACAACTGCTGATGTTCTTCTTATGGTTGTAATTAAATGAACCACCATATAATGTACAGTATGGTTATAGATGTGTACCCATAACTATTAATATTATAATATATATCTATAACTTACATATCATATGGATGTTAATATGCAATTCTGAGAGGCTGATTCTAGTCCGGAACGACCGGAAAAAAACCGTCATTAAACAAACCATGCTCAAGTAATGGACAACACGGAGTTAACAAAATATGCTCGTTACAAACCGTCAATGTATCAGACTTGATTTTTTATAAACATTTTTACCCCCTTTTTGGACATTTTATAAAGAGCATAGTTTTGAATCGCGTGTTGTACAGCCGACTGATGGTTTCTTTCATATGTTAGTTAGAGTACCGACTGCCGTAGGTTGTGAGGTACGTTTGGAGAAGATTAACAACTCTGTGAAAGCGTGATTCCCATGCCGTGTGGGATAATTCGTATGGCTCTCGCATTCGTATATTGCGATTGGCAACCCTGCTAGACGATGCTGCTTTGTCGATCGTACGGTGGCTTGGTGCTAGTTTGGTAATTTAAACATTAAAAATACATCTCGCTTCAGTGTCTCGGACCAATATTTAAGCAACGTTTAGTCCTTTTATCAGTAATATTCTTCGCTTTGTGTGTCAAATATGTGCGAAAATTCTTATAATGTAAACATTATTATATTAAAATCTCGTGTATATCTTACCTGTATAATGGTTTAGATTTATCTCTTGAATTTTCCTCTATATGGATATTTGATGGAATTTGATATAGGAGCTGGGGTGACAGCGTCTTTTTCGATCGCGAATACCGAGGTAGTGGGGCCGTGCCGTATTATTCGGTGTCGATATTTGATAACTGAGGAATACCAGGACGTTTGACACACGCCGTCACACCAGCGGACTCTAACATACTGGGTCCTTTATATTACACAATTATTTTTATAAGGGCGGGCCAGTGTGATATCTAAACCTACTATGAAATGGAATAATAAATATGTATGATCTGTAAAAATGCTTTATGTTGTGTTTTATTTCTTTAATTCCTCACCTACTTACTACACATTCTCTTATCTGTAGAAAATACAGAGATGTGAAGGAAATTGTTGTATACTTTCATATTCTGAGTATGTCTCCGAAACAATTGAAGCGATTTTAGCGGTTTTTTATTGGTAGATAGGGGTTTTTTTCAGTTTACTAATATTTCTTCTTTTTTGCATAAGGGAAAGGCAGTAATAGTAAATTCTATTACTGGTAACTTAGTATTGGTTAAATTTTTTTTTTCAAACTGATTACGCTATTAACCTAGCAAGGTCTGAACAGCTTCACCGAACTACAATTGGTTAAAAAGTTATGGGCATTAAGTAGTAATGAGAACATACTAATAAAAAAGAGTTTACAATAAACTGTTCTCTAACTCTAACATCTTAAGACTTGAGACACCCAAGCCAACCTCACCTGCACGTGGTGCACCCTGCTGATCAACGAACGAGGCAATGGCGATAGCGGGGTGGTAGGGTTTTACAGCCCGACTGGGTCGCAACCACCATGTATATGGTGAAAAAGCCCGTCATAGTGACTCGCTTCTGCGTGTCGCGTTTCGGGATCAGCCTGTGCATATCCAGTACCGGATGACTTTCGTCATTATGGCCGGCATGACAGCGGCAACCGGCGATGGATAATCTGTCTATCGGTGGTTGCCGATGTTTTTGGATTGTACTGTGCTTTACATCAGGCACAGTGCAGTCACTTTGTCGTGCTTCAATAAAAAAAAAAAAAAAAAAAATCCAGACAGAATATCCGATGATGAAAATGGACTCTCATTATGAAAAAAACAATATCTCGAGAAGGAAATCGTAGGTTACAAAATATAACTAAGTTATTATGGTTGCAATTCTAAACTGAACCGTTAAAGTATAAAATTGATAAAAATTGTTTTCAAATTTTTGTATATAGATACGAAAAAAAACATCCATAATTTTTTTGCCGTCATTCTGAACATTTGAAATTATTCTGTTTTACATAACTGAAGTACTGAAAATGGGGTCTCCACTAACAAAATATATATTGTGCAAAACATAGTTACGGGTTTTGCCCAGATAGGAGACGAGACGACATCCGAGTGCTCCAACACTAATACGAAGTCTTAACGATCTTAAATTAAATTGTAATAAGGATATAGAATTATAAACTGAAGGCGAATTGCTGAAGATTTAATACATTTAATTTCGTCTCATTCAATCTAAATATACTCCATAAACTACAACATTGGCGAATATATGACAGTTCTCATAACAGTGTGCTGCGAATCCATCTCTTTCACAATCCCATAAGAAGGAGTGGAATATATTAACGCTCTGTTGACGACGTTGGCCGATGGTGACATTTACAATAATCCTGTACCTGTAATAATAAACGTCAATATTTGTTGACACGTTGTAGTTTCCCAAATCCTCGTTCTGTTTTTTTACAATATATCTTTGGTATGTAAATATAATTAGCGGACCGTTGTCCCGCCCTGATAATAAAACCTTGACAAATTTTACTATTGTTATATAGCTCATTTATCGAGGATGGTTATAGGCTATATATCATCACGCTAAGACCAATACAAGCTGAGCAACAATGAAGAATGTTTAAAAATTGGGGTGGTTTTTTCTCTTGAGAGCTTTCGCTGCATATTAGTTAGCCCAAATTAACTATGTCCACGCGAACGAAGTCACGGGTAGACGCTAGTCTATATATATAATAAGAATGTAAATCTAAAGTGTCTGTACTTTTTCGACTTTCGTGAAAAAAAATTGTCGCAAGTATCTTGGAATAACTTATAAAATACATTTCAATGAATCAATACTGTTTGTATGTACATGCATCACTACTAAAGTACTGGGTTCACAATAAAGCCTTACCAAGAAAATCATAAAGCATATTCTCGAGAGTAACCTTGAGAATGTTTCAAAATTGAAATTTTTTTCTCCTTTGACAGGTTCTGCTGCATGTTAGCAGTAGCCTGTTACTCTACGCGGACTAAGTCGTGGGCATAAGCTAGTACAAAATAAAATAAAAACTATTCTACTACAAGACTTACTATACGGAAAAAATTGTCAACGCATTTTTTATAACCACTCCACTGATTGGTTACAAAATCAGAACACTTTATTTCACCTAACATAAGAACTAAACCTCTTAAATTACCTAAATATCTTCTTAAAACTATATAATTAATGTGATTTAGCCACGGGTTTGGGAGGAGGTGGGTAACCCTTCCCTTCCACTACCCGCTTTAACGTGAACAGTTGCAGAGCCCCCCTTTTCGAGGTATTTTTTTTTTCGAACTGACTACCCTATTGACCTATCGAAGTCTTAACAGCTTCACCAGATTACTTTCGAGGTAAAAAGAAGAAGGTAAAGAGCTCACAACTCATAAAAAAAATGTGTTTTTTATATTATCGAGATCAAGGCCTACCTTTACAGTTTCAACTGAGAGACATGTGAATTAAAGCAGAAACTTTTACTGTATATATTCCCATATACTTCATTTCTCCTTGGTACTACTTCAGAAAATAAAATTTATAAACACTTAAAGATGCAAATATTGGATTAAAATTTAACTATTGACACTTTTTACGGCGACAACAGCAGCAGTAAAAGCATGAGATCGCCGATATCCCCGCTATAATTGGTAATATGTACATTATATCTCATTATTTAGTATATTTTTCATCGACATAGTAACGAACTTTTATAATGACGTGTGTATAATTTATATTCTATTTTTTTACATAAAACATATACACCATAGAATATAATCAAGTTACCTGTCAAAATTTTCTTCTTTTACAGCCTTACGTACAGTGTCAGCCAGGTTTAGACATACTTCTGGAATTACATTCTCGCTGTATTCGATCTCGGCTAATTCTAATTCCACGATATCGCGTAAAATTTTCTTTACTTTCTCAGCATTGAAAGGTTTTTTTGTGGTCAATTGGTAAGTAGGTTGGTATGTTCTAACCTGTTTTGTGTAAACTTTCTTATCCGTCATATTGTAGAAGAACTCAAGTTTGATCAATAAATTGGTTTCTACTCATTATTAAAGGTTCTATGCACTGATTTTCAAGTTGGGGTTCGGTATACTATTCTTATAAGTATTAAAATTACACTTCAATTGCTTCTACTATTTTACTTCTTGCAGGACATTTTAATATCATTTAATGATAATAGTCAGAATTAGCAGGGGCAAATAAAATGTACCTATTTGTCTCCTATGTATTGCCTATGTACGTAGTTGGCAAATATGTCATACAGAACAGACAAATAAACAATAGGAAATGAAGTTTATGGAAAGAACATATTAGTTTTAAACTTTGCTTTAAGAAAGCTATCTTTATGGAAATAATTAGGATGAATCCTACATTATCGAGCTTGCGATGGCTAAGTATACATGTTTTTTGCAAGGGACTTGCCGAACTTTTGTTGTTCGCATGCGGCTCACGAGCAGACACTACTCTACTGACCTATATGAATGTATAAATGTAAACGAATTTATTTTGTTTTTCTTTGTTTACACGAGACAACCATACTATTGTTCAAACACAAAATCATATCGTACTCATTTTTATGAATACCGCTATCTCGTGGCTACAAAAAAAAAACAACCAAAAAATGCGTCATTATTTATTTAAATTTTGTTACTAACAGCTAACCAACATTGCAGATAAGAAAGATTTGAACATTGAACAAGAAGAAATATTGCAGAAAGATTATTTTAATCGCAACAATATTACCAGTGTATATATCCAATTGTAAGTATGATACATATTATATTATATTATATTAAGATATATCACAATTAGACAAATATTATTTTAACTCATTATAAATTACTAACTAGTTTAATTTTGTTACTTGTACGCCGGCCACCGTAATAATCATAACATTTACTTATCGAGATTTTTTTATATTCTTTCGACATTTTTAATGGATTCTTACGAGAAGACAAGTGTCCAAATGACATTGCGACCAACTTGAAATAAATCGAATGCATATTTATTTACGAATTATATTTATGTGTTTGTGAAAACTCTATATATTAGTTCATTTCGCACTTGTAAACAGTTCGCTTTCATTAATTTAGCTTTAATGTACGAATAGTTTTTCTTTGGATGACCTTTTTTTTTCGTCTCTGACCTCTGTATTTACCGACAATTTTAATTGCTGCCAAAACATCGATGTTTTGCTAGCGATGTTATTCGTACATCGATACTATTGAATCACTGTCAATATCGATATTTTTTCTAATATCGTCCATCCCTAGTACTATGTAGGTAATTCCCGCTAGTCTAACAATGTTTAGAAGTGTTGCCAACTTAGTAGATTTTCCACTAAAACTGGTGAAGTAAATAATAAATATAAAATCAAAGTTAATTGGACATAAATTATATTCTTAAATATAATATCCTCGATTGCAAATTATTGAATATTCTTTTCGATGACTAGGTTGTTTTCCGAAATGGTAATAATTTCAACGATCATACGCGTCTTGTCATGATTCAAATTGGATAAAGAACTTTTGATTTTGATTTTTCTATCTATTATCTACGTGATATAAAGTAGTAAATATTTAAATGAAAAAAAATAAATACAAAATTCATAGTACTAATTCTACCTAGTGAATCATAATAAATTATGAATGAATTTAGTAGGTGGTAGAGCCCCGCTGAAGCTATTTTTGGTTTCAGCATGAATGGGTCGGCTCCTCCGGGGTAGTACCACCCCTCTCACAGATAACCGACGTGAAATAACAGTGCTTGCATTGTTGTGTTTCGTTCGGTCAGTGAGAGAGCCGGAGGCCCACGTCCCTTCCTCTATCCTGCTTTCCCTTTCCTTCCCCTCACCATTCTCCCATATACAGGCTGGCAACGCACTTGCGACGTCCCTGATGTCGCTAGTGTCTATGGACGGTGGTGATCACTTAACATCACGTGACCCACCAGTTCGTTTGTCTCCTTTGATATTATAAAAAAAAAAAAAAAAAATGGTTTGGTACTAATTCCTCGAGCAATTCATATTCCATCACAAGATGGCCGTAAATTGTAAAAACATATAAAATGCCTATCTGAAAATTAAAGTTTAAGGATAAGTATTAGACAGTGCATAAAGATATACGGAAATACAAAAGTTATTCTCTTACAAGAAAACGTTGAATTGCATTGCAAACGTTTATTGTATGAGACTGGAGAATTATTTAAGTAACGAAGACGAATAACTGATATACTTATTTCTTAATCTAATTGGATTTCTTTTTATTTTGTATTTCAATTACTCTTAGTACTAATTCTAGATATTTCAAGTATTTCTGACAGATTGTGATTAAAATAAAATTAATGTGATCGTTACAATGATGGTAGTAAATTTAATTAATCGTTTGTATTTTTACGTGTATTTATATAGTTATTAAGTTATTGTTCACGTCATTAGCCGTTGTAGTTCTCTTAGAAAAAGATCCTGACTTCGTTTTCAATTTTTGATATTGAACCTAGGGACTTTAAATTCGTTATAGTATTCGGAAACACTGTTCAAAGCCAAACTGTCATTGAAGTTATACTGTTGACAATTTTAAATATCAGTTTTTAGATATTTCGATATTTATAGAATTATCAATATCGACCGACATATCGATTAAATATCAGTTTTATTAAAAAAAAAATTAAGCCATCACGGGACGCCTGGCAGATGTAAACATCGACATTTTTCGAATCAAACGAATCTCAAATGAGACTAAGTACATGTATGCGAGCTTAGTGCGGCAAGAAAGATTGCGCACAGTTGCTTGCGCATGCCACCGTCTTGTCGTCGCCATTCCAACAATCATGTCTACCCGTGCCTATAGATGTTTTACATCAAAACAATTGTAATTCAGCTTAACATTGATTTCAAGTTTTTAAACCGATTTATATGTACAATTTATACCATAAATGTTTTAAAATGTTACATTACAGTTCTAAGGGTTACTTACATAAACGTTATTCCATCATATTGATCTTAATTGTCATAATTATTGTTTTATCTAAATAAGACAATAATGTATATTAACCTGGATACTAGCTTTGGGACAGATTGGTCCCAGCACACTTTTTTTTAAATTTTTAAATTTCCCGCCATCGGCAAAGACATTTAGTACATGTACCATATGAGTCTATAAATCTATGGTCACAATAATATATTTAATTATATTCAGATTATATATGGTTTTTATATTATCATGTATTTGATATTATTTTCATAAAAAATATATCTAATTTAAAATATATTTCGTTTTTTTTTTCTTATGATCGATAAAATATTGTATATTTTCTTGAAATAAGTTTTATATGAAATAAGGAGAAAGAATAATAGTAAAGTTAATTGGCTGAAAACTAATGTTATCATATTCATTTGTCTAAATTATTCAATATTTAATTTGATATATTCATATTGTAGTAGTTTAATGTATATTTAGTTCAGTATTTAATGTAAAATATTTTTTCTAACCTAAAAGTATAAATACAATAGCTAAGTTGGACATTTCGTGGTTTAGTACAAAAAATAGTTCTTAAAAATTAAATAATAATGTAATAATACATTTTGCATAATAATTGGAATTTTACATTACATCATTTATAATTATTCAAATCTTGTAATAAATCCAGTATTTTTTTAAACCTTATACTGCCAAACTGTTTGCTAACCTTTGTATCATAAGGTCTATTTTCGTTTGTATGGTGCTTAAATCTTTATGGTTTTTCACTAATACAAGTGTTAACATTTTTCAGCCCATCAGTTACCAAATTTTTTAATTAGTGGTGGTCTATTTTTACCGATGGATTATCATTTTCAGGTCTGCAGTTTTGAAAATCGACGTGTACCAACAAAAATTTGCGTACGTTTATTAATTGAAATTTGTAACACTATTAGCTGACGGCGTGGGAAAACTAGGGATTATCGATAATGGATAAACATCGATGTACGACTAACATCGATGTTTTGGTAGCAAATAAAACTGTCTATTCTATTTGTTAAATGTTTGTTATTGTTGAAATACAAGAAAAGATTTAACATTTCCAGTATTTTTGGCACACTCGGTAAAAATTAACTTGATCAGGCATTTTCTATTTTATCTGTTTCGTTGTTCGTACAGAAGTTCGTCAACTGTAGAAAAAAGCCTTTCTAAAGATGTCCCTTTCCCTTTTTCCATTAGAAAATGCAAAAAGTGAACTATTTGTACGGCTTATTTCGACTATGTTGATCAATATCATTTAGTGTGAAGTAGTGGTATAGCCAAGCTGAAGCTATTATTGTTTTCAGCACGAATGGGTCGGCTCATTCGGGGAAGCACCACCCTCTCACAGAAAACCGACGTGAAATAACAGTGCTTGCATTGTTGCGTTTCGTTCGGTCAGTGAGAGAGCCGGAGACCCACGTACCCTCGTCTTCCCCTTCCTCCTTCCCTTCCTGCCCCCCCACCCTCCTCCCAAACACAGGCTGGCAACGCACTTGTGACTCCCCTGGTTGTTGCAAGTGTCTATGGACGATGGTGATCACCTAACATCAGGTGACCCATTTGTTCGTTTGCCTCCTATGATATAAAAAAAAAGGTAAGCTTGGTAGTTATGTAGTCTCTAGGATCTAATAGTTAGAGCTTGAATCGCTAATACGTTGTGAGCTGGTGTGGTGATATTTAAAAATATCGATACTACAATTTATCGATATTTTATTGGAATCCTAGTTTTTATTACCTATAGTTTCTTTGTAATAATAGATTGGTTCCCGAAATTGTATAAATGGTAGAACTCTGTGGCCATAAATAAAATTATAAAATAGTGCATAGTGAAATAAAATAAAAGAATATAACTCTTAGTTTAGTAAAAGCAAGTCTTAGTATGAGACGGCAAAGTTTGTTAGACACTTATTTTAATAAAATTAAATCGCCGGCTTCTCCAATAACTGATCAAGTGATTGAAACTAATAGAAAAAGACCAGGATCGAACTTTTGCACAACATTAACATCAATAAAAAATAAAAGAGGTACGAAAAAGTCATGCGACAATGTAATAATAAATCTTTGCAGTGATGAGGAATCTGACTGTAATGATTATGTCACTACACAAAACCTTTTTCAAGAAAATAGTTTACCTAACATATCACCACAATTAGATGAATGTATGACAATAAAAAATGAAAATACCTTGAATATGTCACAAGAAAAAACTAATTTGCTTAACTGGACATCACAATCAGACGGTGAGTTAGTAGAATCCATAACAATAAATAAAAGTGAATTGTCCAGTCCAAAAAAAAATTCGAGTGTGCTTGATTTGACACCTCATTCAAATGATAAATTAAAAACAATAAAACTAGAAAGTACATCTGTCACTCCAAGAAGACAATCTAGTGTGTGTAATTTGACACCACAATCAGATGGTGAAGCAGTTGAATCTATAACAATAGAGAATGAAAGCACACCAAAAAAGAGTTCCAGTATGCTAAATTTGGCACAACAGTCAAATGATGAATTAAAGACAATAAAAACAGAAAATACTTCTGCCACTTCAGAAGAACAATATGGTATGTGTAATTTGACACCACCTTTGGGTGATGAAGTTACTAAATCTAACATAACAAAGAATGAAAGTGCGGTGTCTACACCAACAAAAAAATTGACGCCAACAAAAAGAGCACAAGGAAAATACTTCTCACCCACCAGAAAGCGTTTAGTCACAAATGGAAGCAATAAAAGAAGTCCATCTAAAAAGAAATTGTTTCAAACTGAAGAAACTTCTGTAGAAGTAGTTTCATCACAAGACAATATGATCAATGAAAAGAGTAGGTGTTTCTTCAAATCAATTCTATAATATTATAGATTAGGGATATCCCTTTAGAACGAGCTAGCTTTGCCCTGACATGGCTCAATGCCATTATTATTTTTTCCATTAATAAGGGGCTGTTTAAAATTAGAGTAAGGGATTACTCACTGTGTGAATGTGGTTTGGTTGAAGGAAACCTGGATCATTTTTTTTTTAACTGTCCAATTTGGTGCATGTCGCTTTAAGACATACTCCTTCAGGAGATATGCAATTTCTCCTCTCCCTCTCCTTTACTCCTTTTATTACTCTTTTGTGCAAGTATATTAACATGCATAAAATTAAGTTGTAATTAATTGTATTATAGTTTCCTGCAGTATATAGATCTATATTTATTCATATTACGCATATATTTAGTAACATAGTTGTTTAGGAATATACTAATCCTGATGGTGTGGTTGTGGAAATCAACTTCAAATCTTTTGTTATTGAACTTAGCATTGAAGTTGTTCGTAATGTACAGGACACTGGCAGAGTTGTGGATTTATCCACAGAGGCCAAGGACTTAAAAAAAAATAGTTTAACTTTCTAATTTCTTATTTGCAATAGTCTCATTTTTAATGTTTCGATTAAACAGTGCTACAATAGCTCATTTATATGTTTATTTGAATAAATAATTTTTGTTCTAATTGCTATCCTTACTAATTAATAAGGATATTAGTTTTTCGTTTGTTCTGCTTTCAATCCTTAACTGCTCAACTAATCTTCATGAAATCTTGCATACATATTGCATACACCTGTCAGTTAGAAAAAATATATTCTGCCAAAAATGCTTCAAATCTATATAAACGTAAGTTGAGAGTGAAAGTTTATCATAGATACACAAAAACAAAGTTTCATGTGGCCATTACTTTTCTATAAAGATATGTCATTTTTCATTGAAAGAGACCTATTTCCAATATTTGTTCATGGATAATTTTTATTAACTAGACTGGAAATGCTCCTATTGAACAGACTCTACTTGAATTTGATAGGTTCATGTTACTAAACTTTTTAAATCCTCTGAAACAGTGACAATTTGATTTGGTGTAGAGATAGTTAGGAATCTGAGGAAGGACATAATATATTTGTTTCATAAATATTCATAATATGATAATATTTATTCTACCACAAGTTTCCCCTTTTTTTCAAATGGACTAGCTATTGATCTAACAAGGTCGTAAAAGCTTCATCGACGACTAAGGGAGCGCTTAAGGTACTCAGTGGATATTATTTTGACAACTAGCTCAAGGGTGCCCGGCATTCTTGGCCTGGGCTGTTTTTTTTTATATCATAGAAGGCAAACGAACAGATGGGTCACCTGATGTTAAGTTATCACCACCGTCCATAGATACTTGCAACACCGGGGGAGTCGCAAGTGCGTTGCCAACCTGTATTTGGGAGGAGGGTGGGGGAGGGGCAGGAAGGGTAGGGGAGGGTAGGTGGCTGTTTCCTGAATCATGCAATTCGTGACTTATCTGAGCTAACCAAGGCTAAACTACATATTCATCATACCTATATGAGTTATTGAAACATACGTGCATGTATTTTTCTAAATTAGTGTCCGATAATTTTACTAAATTATTGATTAGTGTCTGATAATTTCACTAAATTATTTGAGATTATTTGAGTTGTGTAAGCATGTGTGTATTCACATGTGTAGAGGTGATATGTGTAATGTTGTTGCAATGTTGTAAGACTTTGTGTCTCTGTATCGTGCGAGCAGCTCACTCAAGGGTTCCATGCCAATGGAACGAATCTAGGCTTGAGCTGCTGTTGACGGAAGTTCCACAAAAAAACTAGTTATTACAGATTAATCTTCATCTTTAATTGTTTGATATCATGTACAGGTTTAATGTTCCTGACAAATATTAAAAATGTGGTTAATGATATGTCATTATTTAATTTGCTGGATAAAGAATCACAAAGAATTTTAAATGAATGTCTGAATGTGGACTATCTTGGACTGCATCTTGTATGTAGGCTCTATTGGCATCTACATCTTTGGTATAAACTGGAGAAATTATTGAGTATAACAAGAAAACATAAAGACTTTGATTCTTCTTCATTAAAGTTGATACTTGATTCATTGGTGGAAAAGGGTATATTGGTACAGATCTCCTCACAAGGTAATTTTATAATTAAAGTTTGTTGTATACATCATCTCTTAATATTTGTATTGATCAAACCAGAATAGACCAAATTGGTAAAGAAAAATTATGCTGAGAGCCAGGAGAAAATGTTAATTTGACTATTCTTAAAATCTTGCATTAACTGTTAATGATTACTGAACCCTAATTTATTTATTTTAGGGTTGTCAACATGACAATACACTAGTAAATATATAAAAAGTAGGACTATTGTGATACATTATGAATGTTACATATTCAAATTTATTACTATAATGTACAGGATAAAATAATTTAAACATAACAGGTTCCTAAACTATTCATCCAGTTGAGATGAAACTGTTGTAAATCTTGAAATTAGTATTACCACTGTACTATATGTTGCATATCAGATTCTTTTATTTCAAAGACAGCAAAAAAGGGTTCATGAATAAAAAGTGGTAATTTCAAATTGTAATACACAACATTAGTTCCTATCTTTATCAAAGATTTACAATAATCTTTGGGTGGTTATAAGTGTACAACAATAGGTCTTCATCTACTTTTCAATCTATTCACAATGTCAAAATCTAAGTTATTCTTGTGTTGTTGCAGGTGTAAACATAAACTTTGAAGAGCTTACAAAAACATTGAGTTGTAATGAATTAAAGCGAGTTTGTAAGGAGTTAAATATAAAAATACAATCTAAAGAAAGAGCTGTGAAGTCTTTAAAGAAATATTGTCAACAGAAGTCTATCAGTACATATTTTAATGGTCGCTCTGTAGTTACTAATCAGGAGAGGGTTATCAATAAGTAAGATATTTTCATTAATTTGTATACATATTTGATAACAAAAACTTATACATTTTCATAATAATGATACATTATGAAAATATTTTAAAATTAAGCAGGAAACGATACTGTTATACTTATGTTATATGGTATAACATTGGGATATTCAAGGGTTTCTTCACGGAGGTTGTTATCCCTATAATTTATATAATAATACTTAACTAGCTTAATAGGTAGTATTTTAAATTTAACGCAGACAAAGTCACAGTCTGTTGCCAATATATCTTATTATATATCATCTTTCATATAAATAAAATAATAGAAGTAAGTAGTTGTGTGCGCATTACGAAAAACCACTGGATAGATTTCGGTATTTTTTTTAGGTATATGTCTTAGGTCTAAGTACCTAATGTTATCTAAATCTAATAATAATCTAAAGTTATTAAAGTTTTAAGAAACTATGATCTCTATATGCACTATGCATTCAGTGACTTATGTAGTGAGTCAGGTAGTGTGGTATAAATGCGCAGGACACAGGAAGTTCACAGAATATTTTCAACAAAAAAATTATGGAATCAAAGTATGTTTATGCTTTCAATTTCTTTTATGTTTAATACCTTTAAATGAGCAATTATTTTTGTATATATTCAGGATCTCGGAAATGCCGTCATCTATTTCCGTGAAACTTAGTATGTAGGTAATTTCTGGGACGATAAATCGATCTAGCTACATTTTATTCTTAGAAAACTTTTTTAACTGAGATTTCATGTAATGAAAAAATATAGCTCGAATATGAAGGTAAATTTCGCCACCGCTATCAAAACAAAAATAGCTCAGGTGGAAATTGGTTGCTTCGAAAATCCATGTAACCCCAGTTCGAATCCGAGTGTATATATATATATATTTTCTTTTGTAAAAAGTGATAATTTTGTAAGACAAACCTAACAGTTTATTTTAACACGTTCACGCCGGCGCGTACCACCGGTGGCCCACACTAGACTGTCTTTTCTGGCGGCGCGTACCACCGATGGTACATATTCGATTGTGCTATTTTTAATAAATAAACGTTAAATTCTCATTATTTCTAATAGCACAATCGAATACGTACCACCGGTTGTACGCGCCAGCGTAAACCTGTTAATTTAAAAATGTTTTTTAAAGAACCGAGACAGGCTCGGTGGCCCAAGTACTATTTTACTATGTATACATATAAAATATATGGTTAAAATACTAAAAAACGCAGATAAAGTCGTGTACAGCTAGTAATCTTCTTCTTTTTCTTGTTTTGGCTCCAGCGAAGTATTTGTCAGTGCCAATGTTTTGATTCAATCGAGATTACAACATGTTACACAATAAATGTCGTGTGATCATTTCAATGTTCCAACAAGATGGTGGCTTCTTGTTAGAACTTTCCAGGAAATCTTTGTGATATCTCAGAATTCATGGTCCGTGGTATTATTTTCCATTCACTTCACTTATGCACAATAACCAAACTGTATTACGTAAAACACCATCAATTTTACAAAATATAGAGTCAAATAACACAAGTGAACAATGTGAACAAAATATAAAATCCACTACATGCCAAACCAAAATCTTGCCAAAAACTCGCTAGTAATCTTATAAAAGTTTGAAATATTTGATGTATTTCAGGATGAGAGCAAAAGCGGGTACTTGCTACAAACTTTCTGATTCTGCAAAGTCAGCTTTAAATAAACTCTACTTGATTATGTATTTAGGTATCCAGTACAGTGTTATAAGGGAAAAAAAACTGGAATGGGTAATAATCTACGACAAAATAAAAAAAGAAACATTTCCAATTGATAAAAACATGGTATTGGACAATGCAAGTTGTGTATTCAGTTCGCGACAGGAATTTGAAAGGTAATTATGATGACTATCTAAATAATATCTTATTCCTATAATAATGTTATAAAGCTGGAGGATTTGTTTGTCTAGTTGAATGTGCTAATTTCAGGAACTACTGATCTGATTTGAAAAATTCGTTCAGTGTTAATAAGCTCATTTATTGAGAAAGCTATATATACATCATCACGCTAAGACCAATATGAGCGTAGCACCAATAAAGAATGTTTCAAAATTGGGTATTTTTACTTTTGAAAGCTTCCGCTGCGTGTCAGTTATCTCAAAGTAACTATGCATTTCACGCTGACGAAGACAGATGCTATTCATCTAAATAAATAAAAATCAATTGTCGTATGTACGTATGCATATCACTTCAGAACAGCCGCTTCTCTTTGACTAATTCTTGTTCGCTATGTTTGTATATAATCGTCAGGACAAGGTGTATGTGAAAGGAAATGATTAAAAAACTTATGGAAATGTGAAAAATTTATGTTAAAAAATTCATATAAAATAGTGACTGACACAAAGACAGTATGGCGATTTTTAGTTTGACAGATTAAAATTGGCAGAATAAAGATTATATATATATATATATATATTATGTTTCTCTATTTACAAAAATATAATTGGAGGTAATCAAATTAATTTTGAATTGTATCTAAACTATAATAAAAGTTACTTAAATATCTGAGTAATAGTAATAATGGCCGCCGATAAGATATTATCAAATGTTTATCTAAGTTGATTTATCATACCATAGATGGACTGATTATGATACCGATTGTGCTGCATGGACTCATGTTATTTTTGCAAGCGGTATCGTGTGATTTACATATAAGGACGTGAACAACGTTATTCTTAACTTGATGGAATATTTGTTCATAGCTATTAGTCCTTTATCTAACGTAACTATATCCTCGGAAGCCTGTAGCAAATTCATACTACAGCCATCGAACATTTGATAGATGGAAAAAGTTAGGTTGGTTAAAGTTTATGTCTCATAAAACCTATTAGATAAGTTTTTATACTAAAGTATTAACTTATATTACCAGGATTGTTGTGCCGCAATGCCTGGGATCTTGTTCATACTATCATCCTCTCTAGCTGGATACCTTAAAATCTTATCAGTACTTTCACTGCCTCAGGGCGAGAATCCTTAGCATCTTGACCGTACTACCATCCCGTTAGGCCGAAAACCCCTAGTATCTTGATCACACAGCTCGCTAGTCAGGCCAAGAACCCTTAGCGTCTTGTGCATATTGCCAAACTTTCAGGTCGAACACCTTTAGCATTTTGACTATACTGCTATCTTGTCAGACTGAGACGGCCCTAAGATCTTGCCCAAACTGCCACCCTGTCAGGCCTAGAACCCTTAGTATCTTGCCCGAACTGCCACCCTGTCAAGTCGAGACGCACCTAGTATCTTGCCTGAACTGCCATCCTGTTAGGCCCAAAACGCCTAGTATCTTGCACCAATTGCCACCCTGTCAGGTCGAGACGCCCCTAGCATCTTACACAAACTGCAACCCGGTCAAGTAGAGACGTACCTAGTATTTGCCTGAACTGCCACCCTG